>PGFW01018737.1:1872-16292 GCA_003123925.1 Haematobia irritans | reverse complement strand
AGAAAATTTTATTGAAATAAAAATTTTGATACCTATTTCTCTACCGAAGTATATATTAATGATTATATATTTATTGTTTAAACGTAAATTTTGGCTTTTATCACCAGCACTTACAAATCGTGTTCTTCAACGAATATAGATAAGTAATAGAAACGAATAGTGCTGTACAATTATAAATTGGTTGGTACCAAATGCACGAGTATTTGGTATGGTGAACGTAAAGTGTTTATTAAAAATACTCAAGACATTTATACAAGATGTCGCTTTTACATTGGCGGCAACACCTCTTATGCGCTTTACAGACTATCAGTTATTCCGGACGGAATGTCGGTGTTTGTAAAGAATCTTACAGTGTGTCGGATCGATACGACTTGTCGGCGATGACTAAATAATCGGTAAATGTGTTATCGATCCCATAAACATGCAGCAGTATCGATTATGCCTTCGGACTTAACTTATAATGTGCACAATATATGGGAAATGTTCGACACGAGCACTGTCGTCCGGAATAACTGATAAACTGTAAGGCAGACATTCCGTCCGTAATAACTGATAATCTGTAAAGCACATAAGATGCTTTGCAAACTCCGCCATTCCGTCCGGAGTAACTGATAATCTCTAATGCGCTATACAGACTATCAGTTATTCCGGACGGAATGTCGGTGTTTGTAAAGAATCTAACAGTGCGTCGGATCGATACGACTTGTCGGCGATGACTAAATGATCGGTAAATGTGTTATAGATCCCATAAACATGCAGCAGTATCGATTATGCCTTCAGACTTAACTTATAATGTGCACAATATATGGGATATGTTCGACACGAGCACTGTCGTCCGGAATAACTGATAATCTGTAAAGCGCATTAGGGTATCCAGTGCTAAAAGAAAGCCATAGTGTAAACAATAATCTATATGGACATACATATAATCGAAATATTGGCAACACTAGCTTTTCAACCAACAACAAGCAAAAATTGCTTTGATTTAATTAATTTCCTTGTTTCTACCCTGGCTTTGATGTAAAGGACATCGCCATTAAAACAAACATCAAAAAAAAATTAATTTCCATCTCAACATTTCCGAATGAAACGAATCGTTCATCAAAACAAATACGAATGAAGCGATTAAGTACCAGTTCACAGAAGCAGAAATTGAGGACAACTGCTATTAAACATCATGGCATTCATGATGCTAGTAGCATCGGAGAAAAAATTGATTCACCTTTAATGAAAGTGGATGCTAATGGAAATTTCAGTTGTGTTATTTGTAGGACATCTCTGAAGTCTTCTCTTATATGGAAAGTTCATGTCAACTCAAGAAATCACAAAAATAATGTTCAGGCCGCTAAGGAACTCAAAAATAAGCTTCTGAGTTCTGCCAAAAACATATCGGTAGAAAAAGAAGCGAAGCAAGAAACAAAATTTGTTCCCAAAACTGTGAAAGAAACGAAGAGTATTGAAATAAAAATAAAGGAAAATATCCAAATATTGGCAAAAATTGAAGCACCGAAAGCAACAGAATCTTCCACACGCAATACAACACATGAACCTCTTCCAGAAGAATTTTTCGATAAACCGCCTGTAGATTCGAAAGTGGGCAGAGAAGAAAAGGACAAAGAATGGGAACTATTTCAGAAGGAAATAAAAGAGGTAACAGAAGCTGCCAACGAAATATTTGCAACCGACCAAAAGGAATTAGCTGTGGAAAGAAATAGTTGAGATAGACGAACACAATACAGCATTGGTCAAAAGTTCTCGACCTGGAGGAAAAAAGGAAGAAGCTGGGCAGAAGAATGGCTGGCAACTATACCTTTCAGGAAAAAACTGATGATACGAGTGGAGAATCGTCGGAAAGTGAAGAATTCGAGGAATATACAGATTGGAGGTCAAAAGGCTTCAAATAAAGTACAGCTGAATTAAACTTTTCTTTCATTTCTGCTGCTTCCTTATGCGCTTTAAAGACTATCAGTTATTCCGGACGGAATGTCGGTGTTTGTAAAGAATCTTACAGTGTGTCGGATCGATACGACTTGTCGGCGATGACTAAATAATTGGTAAATGTATTATCGATCCCATAAACATTCAGCAGTATCGATTATGCCTTCGGACTTAACTTATAATGCGCACAATATATGGGATATGTTCGACACGAGCACGTCGTCCGGAATAACTGATAGTCTGTAAAGCGCATTATTCTAAATTATTGTAAAAATTTCGATGAGGCTTGTTATCAAATCAAATGAAAGAACTAACCCTGTTTTTGAAATAAGCTCTGGATCACCTTAACTCTAAATAAGAAAAATAATTTGCTTATTGCAGCTAACAATTTGAACCAGTTCAGCAACAAATTAAAGTCAATATTTTGTATAGCAGAATTTGGGTTAATAGGTACGACTTACTTCTTCATGCAAATGCTCCTGCCCTCTTTGGTTGCATATTAAATGTAATCTATTTTTTCTGTAATTTCTTTCATCTATTTTCCCAAAAATCTAGAAATACTAAACGACTGCAGGGGAAACCAACAAATGCCAACTATTCCACAACGGTTATAGGTATTGAAAAATACGTACACGCAGATGTAATGAACAGTCGGTTGTTACACTTCTTGTTAATGTCAAATTATTTTTTTTTATTTATTCATTCAGACCATGTAATTCTAAGCCTATTTGGCCAAAATAAAATAATTATAATGGACTACTCTCTAGAGTTTCATACAATGTTCATAATAATACATAAGGTGTGCAAAAAAGACGTTAAATACTTATAATAAACAATCATTTACATAAAACTTAGAAATGTATAATTAAGCAAGAAACAAGAAGATATAAATATCTTTTGCATGTTTTAATAGAATACTTCTTTATATAAAAGAAAGAATAAAAAAGAAAAGAAAAATATAACAAAAACAGATTGTCGGTCGAACAGATTGTCGGTGAACCCGACAAAGACTAAGGCAGTGCTGTTTTCCCCTAATAGTTCTGAGGATATTAATTTGATATATGACTCCCAGACGATTAATTTTGTTCAGAGCACAAAGTGCTTAGGTGTCACTATAGATAATAGGCTATCTTTTTCTACGCATATTGACAACGTGGTTGCTCACACCCACCTTGCCCTTCGTCGCCTGTATAACACGGATTTAGTACTACCGTTTCATGTTAGGAGAATGTTAGTCCACGCTTTGATCATGCCTCATTTTCTGTACTGCATTGAGGTGTTTTGTGGTACTTCAAGGGAGAATATGAAACCTCTTGCGCTCTTACAAGCGACAATCGCCTTCTTTTTTGGCGGATTTGTTTGATTTTACCCGATCTCGCAGAACGAATCAGCTTATAATTTCGAACGCTAGGGCCTATATGGACAAATCATTTCAGACTCGCACAGCTAGACTTTTCAACTGTCTCCCTGATACATTAAGAACAATTGTTTGAACACGAAAAATTATCGAAACAAATTAATTGAATACTTTTGTGAGTATAATCGAGTAGTTACTCCACTATAATTACTGTATGTTTACACTGGGAACATTCATAAATATTTATTAGTTTGTTTACATAATTTTTGAATACTGAAATATCGAACAAATTTATTCAATACTTTGGGAGTCATAATTAAGTAGTTACTCGACTTTCAAGACTGACCTATTAAAACATACAAAAGATAATTATCTTTTCTTGTTTCTTGCTTAATTATACACTTCTCTGTTTTGTGTAAATGATTGTTTATTATAAGTATTCAACATCTTTTTTGCACACCTTATGTATGAATATTGTATGAAACTCTAGAGAGTAGTCCATTGTAATTATTTTATTTTGGTCAAATAGGCTTAGAATTACATACTCTGAATGAATAAATAAATAAAAATAAATAAATAAAAATTCTTAGTAGTAGCTAAAGATTATGTAAAAAAATATATATTTATTTATGACAATGTAAATAATCAGTTTTGAAAGTCGAGTAACTGCTCAATTATGACTCACATAAGTATTGAATAAACCCAGCTAGCATTTGGGTGATTGTTTTGACAAAAATCATGTAAATGAGTCATATTCGAGAACTTTAGGAGATCAAAAACTGCTATGTCAGTTACGAGATTATAATACGATACGAAAATGACTCGCGCTAATGGGCGTAAAATAGAATCTTCCACACGCAATACAACACATGAACCTCTTCCAGAAGAATTTTTCGATAAACCGCCTGTAGATTCGAAAGTGGGCAGAGAAGAAAAGGACAAAGAATGGGAACTATTTCAGAAGGAAATAAAAGAGGTAACAGAAGCTGCCAACGAAATATTTGCAACCGACCAAAAGGAATTAGCTGTGGAAAAGGAAATAGTTGAGATAGACGAACAAATACAGCATTGGTCAAAAGTTCTCGACCTGGAGGAAAAAAGGAAGAAGCTGGGCAGAAGAATGGCTGGCAACTATACCTTTCAGGAAAAAACTGATGATACGAGTGGAGAATCGTCGGAAAGTGAAGAATTCGAGGAATATACAGATTGGAGGTCAAAAGGCTTCAAATAAAGTACAGCTGAATTAAGCTAGAAATCAATATTTTCATTTTTATTATTTATATGTTATACTAAGCCTACAAGGCCAATAATTAAAGTACAACTTGTCTTTAAAGCCTAGCAAAGAAATATAATCATAATTCTAACAATAATAATAATAATAAATGCAAATATAAAATATAATCATAGTTATAAATGTAACTATCAAGATTGTTGAAATTTTTGTTTGAAGGGCCCCCACCAAAAAAAAAAGAAATACAACGAGTCATTCGTATGGAAGTATGTGTCCTAAACAACACCAATAAATCATAACCATTAATCAGAATGGGAAACAAAAAAATTATATATTTTCAAGCGAAAAGCATTATTCGTATGAGAAAAAATCCTTAGTCAAATGGTAAGCAAGTTCCAGCAACGAACAATGCGAACAAGAAAGGAGCGCTCATACAATGAGCACGTTATTCTAGGTATAATTATCTGAGTATTCCTTGTCGAGCGAGTAAAATTAAAGGCCTCACATAAAGCTCTAGGTGTTCCACTTCTCATGACCTTATAAAGAAGAAGATAGATTGACACAATCAACAAAACTGTATAAGAGAAAACGGTATGCCTAGAAATTTCACGACAAACTCTGAAATGTGGTCTCGCCGTCGAACATTATAAACAAATCTAACAATAGAATTTACAGCACGCCTCAATTTCAAGAAGTTAGTGGCCGTTATACCAGACACTATCTCAATGCCATACCGTATAATAGGCATTAGCCAAGCATGGGCCAATCGATACCTCACCCAAAAAGGCAAAAACAAATTGGAAGAATAAAACCTACGCGCCCCCCTGGAACTTCGTGGTGCCCCCTAGAGGGGCCCCATTTGTGAATCGCTGATTTAGAGTAATGTATGTAGATACATTTTATATTTGAAATATAGGTTAAGAGGAAACTTACTTCTTCAATAGGTGGTGTATTGATTCTATCTGCAGTGTTTGGCGCAAAGTTATCATTGGCTGCAACACTAGTAATCGCATCGCTCTCATTTGGTTTTATCACATTTGTAATATTTTGATGATGACGTCGGCAACGTTGATAAGGAAGAAGCTTCGCTTGCAGGTGGTGGATTTGAAGGCCTCTCCAAAACAGTGGATGTCTCATCATCTTCATTGTCCGTTGATGATTTGGGATTCGTATCGGGCGGTGGAGTTCTTAAATATTCTTCACTATTTATTGCTTCAAAGAGGCGCTCAACGAATGGTTTAGTCTCCTTCCCCAGAAATACATCCAATTGCTCTATCATAACCCGTTTCAGTTCCTTTTCTGGTTTATCTTTTTTAGAAAGGGCTAGTACATAACGTGCCAATGCGGAAGAATCAGCATCACATCTATTGTAATATAAAATACGCACACAGATGCAAATAAATAAATGAGCATTGTATGGGGTATGGACTGTACTAATAATGACAATTACTTACAGTGGTTCTAGTATTACTACAAGCCAGCTTTTTAACGCTTCTGTGTTGTTTATTAGCATCTTCTGTTAGTTTTTTGGTTGAATAATCTGGTGTTTACCAAGCAGGGGGTAGGATTCTTCCTTTTGGGGTTTCTTACAATATTCCTCTCGGTGTGTGGTAATTGAATTATTTCTGCTGCTTTCTCGATTTCCAAAACAGCTGATATTTTCATCTGCAGGAAGATATATATATATATATTTTTAGTTTAAGATGATTGTCTAAAGTTGCAAATTATTATTAACCAACAAATTGATATCAGTTTATATTTATTGAATATCTAATGACGATTATTTTATCAATCTCGCTACTTGGTGATTGTTCGAGTAGTTTTTCTCGATACTCGCTATGGAATAGGTGGCGAAATTTTTCCAAAACCTTACAGTCAATTTTTCACTTTTCCAACGCGTTCATTCAAGAAAATTTTATTGAAATAAAAATTTTGATACCTATTTCTCTACCGAAGTATATATTAATGATTATATATTTATTGTTTAAACGTAAATTTTGGCTTTTATCACCAGCACTTACAAATCGTGTTCTTCAACGAATATAGATAAGTAATAGAAACGAATAGTGCTGTACAATTATTAATTGGTTGGTACCAAATACTCGTGAAATGCACGAGTATTTTGGTATGGTGAACGTAAAGTGTTTATTAAAAATACTCAAGACATTTATACAAGATGTCGCTTTTACATTGGCGGCAACACCTCTTATGCGCTTTACAGACTATCAGTTATTCCGGACGGAATGTCGGTGTTTGTAAAGAATCTTACAGTGTGTCGGATCGATACGACTGGTCGGCGATGACTAAATAATCGGTAAATGTGTTATCGATCCCATAAACATGCAGCAGTATCGATTATGCCTTCGGACTTAACTTATAATGTGCACAATATATGGGATATGTTCGACACGAGCACTGTCGTCCGGAATAACTGATAAACTGTAAGGCAGACATTCCGTCCGTAATAACTGATAATCTGTAAAGCACATAAGATGCTTTGCAAACTCCGCCATTCCGTCCGGAGTAACTGATAATCTCTAATGCGCTATACAGACTATCAGTTATTTCCGGACGGAATGTCGGTGTTTGTAAAGAATCTTACAGTGTGTCGGATCGATACGACTTGTCGGCGATGACTAAATGATCGGTAAATGTGTTATCGATCCCATAAACATGCAGCAGTATCGATTATGCCTTCAGACTTAACTTATAATGTGCACAATATATGGGATATGTTCGACACGAGCACTGTCGTCCGGAATAACTGATAATCTGTAAAGGCATTAGGGTATCCAGTGCTAAAAGAAAGCCATAGTGTAAACAATAATCTATATGGACATACATATAATCGAAATATTGGCAACACTAGCTTTTCAACCAACAACAAGCAAAAATTGCTTTGATTTAATTAATTTCCTTGTTTCTACCCTGGCTTTTGATGTAAAGGACATCGCCATTAAAACAAACATCAAAAAAAAATTAATTTCCATCTCAACATTTCCGAATGAAACGAATCGTTCATCAAAACAAATACGAATGAAGCGATTAAGTACCAGTTCACAGAAGCAGAAATTGAGGACAACTGCTATTAAACATCATGGCATTCATGATGCTAGTAGCATCGGAGAAAAAATTGATTCACCTTTAATGAAAGTGGATGCTAATGGAAATTTCAGTTGTGTTATTTGTAGGACATCTCTGAAGTCTTCTCTTATATGGAAAGTTCATGTCAACTCAAGAAATCACAAAAATAATGTTCAGGCCGCTAAGGAACTCAAAAATAAGCTCTGAGTTCTGCCAAAAACATATCGGTAGAAAAAGAAGCGAAGCAAGAAACAAAATTTGTTCCCAAAACTGTGAAAGAAACGAAGAGTATTGAAATAAAAATAAAGGAAAATATCCAAATATTGGCAAAAACTGAAGCCACCAAAAGGAACAGCGGTAGATCGCAGCCGTTCTCTGGTATATATATTGAGGTGAGTACAGAATAATTTTGATCGACTTGATTGAAAAACCGTCGGACCTTTTGGTCGAAGAAATCGAAAAGTTCTAGATAGTTGTATCTATGTTGACCTCAAGAGTACGAGTCTGAATCCGATATTTATTTATTAAACAATGTTGCCAATTTGTATCCAGAACAGGCCCAAAGTTTTCTTTAAAAATGTATTTTACTATTTATTAACAAAACCGGGAACATATTCATAATTCATTCATTTCCCGACAAACGAAAGCGTCATGATTAGATAGTTAGTAATGCGGAGGGAACTATGGTGATGTGCAATCTGCTTATTTCAGTTTTATTTCCGATAGCAAACTGCCAATATAAACTAGCATTCGGCTTCTACATATAATTTTACTAGAAATCAATATTTTCATTTTTATTTATTTATATGTTATACTAAGCCTACAAGGCCAATAATTAAAGTACAACTTGTCTTTAAAGCCTAGCAAAGAAATATAATCATAATTCTAACAATAATAATAATAATAAATGCAAATATAAAATATAATCATAGTTATAAATGTAACTATCAAGATTGTTGAAATTTTGTTTGAAGGGCCCCCACCCAAAAAAAAAAGAAATACAACGAGTCATTCGTATGGAAGTATGTGTCCTAAACAACACCAATAAATCATAACCATTAATCAGAATGGGAAACAAAAAAATTATATATTTTCAAGCGAAAAGCATTATTCGTATGAGAAAAAATCCTTAGTCAAATGGTAAGCAAGTTCCAGCACGAGCAATGCGAACAAGAAAAGAGCGCTCATACAATGAGCACGTTATTCTAGGTATAATTATCTGAGTATTCCTTGTCGAGCGAGTAAAATTAAAGGCCTCACATAAAGCTCTAGGTGTTCCACTTCTCATGACCTTATAAAAAGAAGATAGATTGACACAATCAACAAAACTAGAAAACGGTATGCCTAGAAATTTCACGACAAACTCTGAAATGTGGTCTCGCCGTCGAACTTTATAAACAAATCTAACAATAGAATTTACAGCACGCCCTCAATTTCAAGAAGTTAGTGGCCGTTATACCAGACACTATCTCAATGCCATACCGTATAAATAGGCATTAAGCAAGCATGGGCCAATCGATACCTCACCCAAAAAGGCAAAACAAATTGGAGAATAAAACCTACGCGCCCCCCTGGAACTTCGTGGGCCCCTAGAGGGGCCCCATTTGTGAATCGCTGATTTAGAGTAATGTATGTAGATACATTTTATATTTGAAATATAGGTTAAGAGGAAACTTACTTCTTCAATAGGTGGTGTATTGATTCTATCTGCAGTGTTTGGCGCAAAGTTATCATTGGCTGCAACACTAGTAATCGCATCGCTCTCATTTGGTTTTATCACATTTGTAATATTTTGATGATGACGTCGGCAACGTTGATAAGGAAGAAGCTTCGCTTGCAGGTGGTGGATTTGAAGGCCTCTCAAAACAGTGGATGTCTCATCATCTTCATTGTCCGTTGATGATTTGGGATTCGTATCGGGCGTGGAGTTCTTAAATATTCTTCACTATTTATTGCTTCAAAGAGGCGCTCAACGAATGGTTTAGTCTCCTTCCCAGAAATACATCCAATTGCTCTATCATAACCCGTTTCAGTTCCTTTTCTGGTTTATCTTTTTTAGAAAGGGCTAGTACATAACGTGCCAATGCGGAAGAATCAGCATCACATCTATTGTAATATAAAATACGCCACACAGATGCAAATAAATAAATGAGCATTGTATGGGGTATGGACTGTACTAATAATGACAATTACTTACAGTGGTTCTAGTATTACTACAAGCCAGCTTTTTAACGCTTCTGTGTTGTTTATTAGCATCTTCTGTTAGTTTTTTGGTTGAATAATCTGGTGTTTACCAAGCAGGGGGTAGGATTCTTCCTTTTGGGGTTTCTTACAATATTCCTCTCGGTGTGTGGTAATTGAATTATTTCTGCTGCTTTCTCGATTTCCAAAACAGCTGATATTTTCATCTGCAGGAAGATATATATATATATATTTTTAGTTTAAGATGATTGTCTAAAGTTGCAAATTATTATTAACCAACAAATTGATATCAGTTTATATTTATTGAATATCTAATGACGATTATTTTATCAATCTCGCTACTTGTGATTGTTCGAGTAGTTTTTCTCGATACTCGCTATGGAATAGGTGGCGAAATTTTTCCAAAACCTTACAGTCAATTTTTCACTTTTCCAACGCGTTCATTCAAGAAAATTTTATTGAAATAAAAATTTTGATACCTATTTCTCTACCGAAGTATATATTAATGATTATATATTTATTTTTAAACGTAAATTTTGGCTTTTATCACCAGCACTTACAAATCGGTTCTTCAACGAATATAGATAAGTAATAGAAACGAATAGTGCTGTACAATTATAATTGGTTGGTACCAAATACTCGTGAAATGCACGAGTATTTGTATGGTGAACGTAAAGTGTTTATTAAAATACTCAAGACATTTATACAAGATGTCGCTTTACATTGGCGGCAACACCTCTTATGCGCTTTACAGACTATCAGTTATTCCGGACGGAATGTCGGTGTTTGTAAAGAATCTTACAGTGTGTCGGATCGATACGACTGGTCGGCGATGACTAAATAATCGCGTAAATGTTGTTTATCGATCCCATAAACATGCAGCAGTATCGATTATGCCTTCGACTTAACTTATAATGTGCACAATATATGGAAATGTTCGACACGAGCACTGTCGTCCGGATATAACTGATAAACTGTAAGGCAGACATTCCGTCCGTAATAACTGATAATCTGTAAAGCACATAAGATGCTTTTGCAAACTCCGCCATTCCGTCGGAGTAACTGATAATCTCTAATGCGCTATACAGACTATCAGTTATTCCGGACGGAATGTCGGTGTTTGTAAAGAATCTAACAGTGGTCGATCGATACGACTTGTCGGCGATGACTAAATGATCGGTAATGTGTTATAGATCCATAAACATGCAGCAGTATCGATTATGCCTTCAGACTTAACTTATAATGTGCACAATATATTGGGATATTGACTTCGACACTAGCACTGTCGTCCGGAATAACTGATAATCTGTAAACGCATTAGGGTATCCAGTGCTAAAAGAAAGCCATAGTGTAAACAATAATCTATATGGACATACATATAATCGAAATATTGCACACTACTTTTAACCAACAACAAGCAAAAATTGCTTTGATTTAATTAATTTCCTTGTTTCTACCCTGGCTTTTGATGTAAAGGACATCGCCATTAAAACAAACATCAAAAAAAAATTAATTTCCATCTCAACATTTCCGAATGAAACGAATCGTTCATCAAAACAAATACGAATGAAGCGATTAAGTACCAGTTCACAGAAGCAGAAATTGAGGACAACTGCTATTAAACATCATGGCATTCATGATGCTAGTAGCATCGGAGAAAAAATTGATTCACCTTTAATGAAAGTGGATGCTAATGGAAATTTCAGTTGTGTTATTTGTAGGACATCTCTGAAGTCTTCTCTTATATGGAAAGTTCATGTCAACTCAAGAAATCACAAAAATAATGTTCAGGCCGCTAAGGAACTCAAAAATAAGCTCTGAGTTCTGCCAAAAACATATCGGTAGAAAAAGAAGCGAAGCAAGAAACAAAATTTGTCCCAAAACTGTGAAAGAAACGAAGAGTATTGAAAAAAAATAAAGGAAAATATCCCAAATATTGGCAAAAACTGAAGCACCAAAGGCAACAGAATCTTCCACACGCAATACAACACATGAACCTCTTCCAGAAGAATTTTTCGATAAACCGCCTGTAGATTCGAAAGTGGGCAGAGAAGAAAAGGACAAAGAATGGGAACTATTTCAGAAGGAAATAAAAGAGGTAACAGAAGCTGCCAACGAAATATTTGCAACCGACCAAAAGGAATTAGCTGTGGAAAGGAAATAGTTGAGATAGACGAACAAATACAGCATTGGTCAAAAGTTCTCGACCTGGAGGAAAAAAGGAAGAAGCTGGGCAGAAGAATGGCTTGGCAACTATACCTTTCAGGAAAAAACTGATGATACGAGTGGAGAATCGTCGGAAAGTGAAGAATTCGAGGAATATACAGATTGGAGGTCAAAAGGCTTCAAATAAAGTACAGCTGAATTAAACTTTTCTTTCATTTCTGCTGCTTCCTTATGCGCTTTAAAGACTATCAGTTATTCCGGACGGAATGTCGGTGTTTGTAAAGAATCTTACAGTGTGTCGGATCGATACGACTTGTCGGCGATGACTAAATAATTGGTAAATGTGTTATCGATCCCATAAACATTCAGCAGTATCGATTATGCCTTCGGACTTAACTTATAATGCGCACAATATATGGGATATGTTCGACACGAGCACTGTCGTCCGGAATAACTGATAGTCTGTAAAGCGCATTATTCTAAATATTTGTAAAAATTTCGATGAGGCTTGTTATCAAATCAAATGAAAGAACTAACCCTGTTTTTTGAAATAAGCTCTGGATCACCTTAACTCTAAATAAGAAAAATAATTTGCTTATTGCAGCTAACAATTTGAACCAGTTCAGCAACAAAATTAAAGTCAATATTTTGTATAGCAGAATTTGGGTTAATAGGTACGACTTACTTCTTCATGCAAATGCTCCTGCCCTCTTTGGTTGCATATTAAATGTAATCTATTTTTTTCTGTAATTTCTTTCATCTATTTTCCCAAAAATCTAGAAATACTAAACGACTGCAGGGGAAACCAACAAATGCCAACTATTCCACAACGGTTATAGGTATTGAAAAAATACGTACACGCAGATGTAATGAACAGTCGGTTGTTACACTTCTTGTTAATGTCAAATTATTTTTTTTTATTTATTCATTCAGACCATGTAATTCTAAGCCTATTTGGCCAAAATAAAATAATTATAATGGACTACTCTCTAGAGTTTCATACAATGTTCATAATAATACATAAGGTGTGCAAAAAAGATGTTAAAATAAAAAATAATAAACAATCATTTACATAAAACTTAGAAATGTATAATTAAGCAAGAAACAAGAAGATATAAATATCTTTTGCATGTTTTAATAGAATACTTCTTTATATAAAAGAAAGAATAAAAAAGAAAAGAAAAAATATAACAAAACAGATTGTCGGTCGAACAGATTGTCGGTGAACCCGACAAAGACTAAGGCAGTGCTGTTTTCCCCTAATAGTTCTGAGGATATTAATTTGATATATGACTCCCAGACGATTAATTTTGTTCAGAGCACAAAGTGCTTAGGTGTCACTATAGATAATAGGCTATCTTTTTCTACGCATATTGACAACGTGGTTGCTCACACCCACCTTGCCCTTCGTCGCCTGTATAACACGGATTTAGTACTACCGTTTCATGTTAGGAGAATGTTAGTCCACGCTTTGATCATGCCTCATTTTCTGTACTGCATTGAGGTGTTTTGTGGTACTTCAAGGGAGAATATGAAACCTCTTTGCGCTCTTACAAGCGACAAATCGCCTTCTTTTTTGGCGGATTTGTTTGATTTTACCCGATCTCGCAGAACGAATCAGCTTATAATTTTCGAACGCAGGGCCTATATGGACAAATCATTTCAGACTCGCACAGTCAGACTTTTCAACTGTCTCCCTGATACATTAAGAACATTTTGTTTGAACACGAAAACTTATCGAAACAAATTAATTGAATACTTTTGTGAGATATAATCGAGTAGTTACTCCACTATAATTACTGTATGTTTACACTGGGAACATTCATAAATATTTATTAGTTTGTTTACATAATTTTTGAATACTGAAATATCGAACAAATTTATTCAATACTTTGGGAGTCATAATTAAAGTAGTTTTACTCGACTTTTTAAAGACTGACCTTATTAAAAACATACAAAAGATAATTATCTTTTCTTGTTTCTTGCTTAATTATACACTTTCTATGTTTTGTGTAAATGATTGTTTATTATAAGTATTCAACATCTTTTTTGCACACCTTATGTATGAATATTGTATGAAACTCTAGAGAGTAGTCCATTGTAATTATTTTATTTTGGTCAAATAGGCTTAGAATTACATACTCTGAATGAATAAATAAATA
Organism: Haematobia irritans; assembly: GCA_003123925.1. NCBI lineage: Eukaryota > Metazoa > Arthropoda > Insecta > Diptera > Muscidae > Haematobia > Haematobia irritans. The sequence goes on along the minus strand of PGFW01018737.1, from coordinate 2,152 downwards.
AAAATAAATAAATAAAAATTCTTAGTAGTAGCTAAAGATTATGTAAAAAATATATATTTATTTATGACAATGTAAATAATCAGTTTTGAAAGTCGAGTAACTGCTCAATTATGACTCACATAAGTATTGAATAAACCCAGCTAGCATTTGGGTGATTGTTTTTGACAAAAATCATGTAAATGAGTCATATTCGAGAACTTTAGGAGATCAAAAAACTGCTATGTCAGTTACGAGATTATAATACGATACCGAAAATGACTCGCGCTAATGGGCGTAAAAT
>PGFW01018735.1:44103-54535 GCA_003123925.1 Haematobia irritans | reverse complement strand
ATGCACCCTCACAAAAAATCGCTTCTGTAACATATACTCCCAAACATATTTTGCTTCAAGCATATACATTTTTGGGTATTGCCCAAACATTTATATGTTTGATCTCTACAATATATAATATGTTTGAAAGCATATTGGTCTAAACAATATATGTTTGGGTAGTCTAAGTTCAAACATTTTGTATTTTTTGCATCCAAATTCAATAATGTTGTCTTCAAAAAAACAATATGTTATTATGTGACCATATAATATGTTTGGAAGCATTTTTGCACCCCAAAAATATTATGCTTAAAAAAATTCTCCCAAACAATATGTGCTCAAATATTTATTTATTTATTTATATATTGTACAATCATAATGATTATGAAAATAAACAGGTAATATAGCTGCAACAACGTAGGTTTTCGACCTGAATGCTCAAAATTTTAGTTTCTGCCCAATTGTATATTCCCCGACATCTTTCTCACTTCCACCTGAGATTTTTATTCTTAGCACCTTTTTCTGTTAATACAAACATTGTAGAAGAAATTATTCAATTTTATGATTTTTTTTATTTTTATAATTTTACCTTTTTGCGGATCTCTCTCTACATATGAAAAACAGTCTTTTTCAACCGTGTGGCTTGGCACAGTTGGAATTTAATCGCAACTCTCGAATGTTACTGTTACTACAACCGATATTCAAGCAATTCCATCTCTGAGTGTGGATTTCTACATATTAACAGTCACCCCATCGTAAATAATTTCGTTGTAAACTATTAATTGTTGTGGAGGGTAAGGACTTGAACTCATATTAAATTCGTATTTTAGTATCAAATGGAAAAGAACTACAAAACTTTTTTTGTTTTAACCCGTATCCAAAGTATTTGGGGCACAACCTGTCTATTGTACAATTTTGAAATATTAAAAAAATAAGATTTGTAGTTTAATCAACGCATGGTTTTAAACTGAAAACAAAACAAAAATAATGATTTTTGTTTAGGTTAGAAAATAAATAATAAAATAAGTCGCTGAAAAGTGCCTCCAACTTTAAGCAGTCTTATTTTCCCCAGTGTATATTCTTAATATTTAAATTAAACTTTCGTAAATTTGGCTCCCACAGTGCATATTCGTATTTATAGTCATTTCTATGTTTGTGTGCGAACACGTGTCCGCATCCATCTATATATGAGGAGAACCAACAACCAACCGACCAGCTAGTCAGTCAGTCAGTCAGTCGGTCTACATTCGCATTTAATTTAATGTAAATGAAAATAAAACTGAAAACTTCAAACGACCCCTTAATGAATTCCATCAAAATGTAACAAAAAGGATTAACCGACAACAACATCAGCAACAATAGCATCTGAAAATAAACAAAATTCCAAATGGAATGCTGTGGTTGGATGGCAGGTTCTAGAATTTTGATAGAAAATATCTCGAATAGTTTACACAGTTGTGATGTTTTGCTTCGTTGTGGAAGTGTGACGATTGCATTATGAGACCAAGATGGCTTCCTCTTTACCATATTCCTTCCTCTTCAACATTGTGTAGCTCGCTGTTTTTGCTTGTACCAACCCCAACACACACATATACGTATATGTATATTCCAAAGTATTTTCAATGCAAATATTTGACAAAAATTCAAAACTTTACGGAATTCACAATGGAGTGTTGAAATTTATCAACGAAAAGAGTTTCCTCCTAATGCTGCTTTTGTGCTTATGTAGTCAAGGCATTGCTCATTTCGTGAAGCCTTGATGGTAGCTAAAATGTTACTGAAATATTGTGAGTGTATGTGTGTATTTTATACAAATACACAAACACATACGAAGAAGAGTCTATGAAATTGTCAAACACCTCAGGAAACGGTTTGGAGCAATTTCATTATGAACTCATATTGCATAACCATAAGCAAACCCACATTGGGGTATTTTGTTCTATAATAACATGGAAAATTTCCATAACATTTTCTAAAATCATCAACACAAATTTATTTATGTTATTGAAATTTAATTGATTTCATTAAAAAAAAATCCGAAAATATTTAAACCATATCAATTTGTTTACATTTCAAACCACTGTGCGCTGGCTATAGAAAATCCACAATATCACACTCAAAGGGAAAAAGGCAAATCTATTACACCTGGTCGCTTGAATACAGACGTCGAGAAGGGAGTGGAGAGGGGGATAAGTTAGCAGAGGGAGCATGTGAGAAAAAAGAGAGGGTTTATCACTAGTTGAAGAAGTGAATATAAAACGGACTTGAAAATGAAACCGATCCAATGCCTTCACATTGCATCGCAGCAATGACTGCATTGCATTTGCCTCGCGGCCACTACAAACGCTAGACTAAATTGGACATCCGGTGGCATAATTTGCATGCCATGTATTTTGCAACAAAAGAACAAACTGCTCGACTACAACTCGAGAATACGAAGATGAAGCAGAGAAACAAGGTCCCTTCCACCTCCCTCCAAACAAAAGGCAAACCGACAAAAGAAGCCTTGTGAAACTCAATGGCCTGGGGGAATAAAATGACATCGACAATAAGATGACAATCGTTTAAATATAAAGAACAGCGATATAATGGCAGAAACCTAGAATGTTTTGCTCTTGGTTTTTGGCGATGCATCGAGCAGGAGGGAAGGAGCATTAAAGCTATTTAACATTTTTGTGAGTTATTGAGTAAAGTTTTCTTCGTCAGGAAAAAGAAATGCATTTTCATTTCCATAGAACTTCATAATTTGGTATGGCTTTTTTTTTAGAAACACATAAAACAACTTTCGAAAGTACCTTTGGGGCATCTCATTCTTCATGACAAAATAAAGCAAACAAAAAAAATATGATAAAGGTTGCTAGAATATTACTTCCACATACAATTTATTGGCACATGAATGTCATTTCGAATTTCAAGAATTTCATTTATTTTTCATTATAGCAATTTTGCCAAAATGGAACAGCTATTTCAAATTGCCAATAATGTGGCAGCTAATTCAAACTGCCAATAAATTTGAGAGTATATTAGAAATAATATTTGTTTTTTTTTTTTGTTATAATTATCTTGCAATTCTTCGTTTAAAAAATTAATTTAAATTTTAATCAATTATGCCATTAGTGTATGAATAAATAAAAGGAAATAAAAGTAAATGAAATTTAACATGGGTTTGGCATCACAGTTGCTTCCATTGTATTGGATTTTCCCGATACTACTGGTGACTTCTTCTTTTTTTTAACAAAAAGTCGATTAGTCTAAAATTTACGATATCGTTGTGATTTTCATATATGAAAAAACAAAGCAGCGTACTTAAGGGAAGATCAAAATCTTTAGATCCAAGTAACCTTGCTTTTTGGGAGTAAAGACTAGCATATTTACCTCCATTTTCATGAAGCTTCGTTAGTGCTACGAACTTTTAAACCGTATATGGACATTTCTGTCATCTTGCCTATATATTCCATATGTCAGCTAGGAACTTAACTGCTGAAAATTTTTCAGTTAAATTTAACCGAAGAGAAGATATTTGCAATTTACTTTCTGTTAACTGACAGTTAAAGCCTAACGGAGCTACATGAAAATGGCCGTAAGAAGTACAAAGGGGTTATTTGCCATATAAAATTATTTCGTTTTCTTTTGTTTTTCCTTTTAAATTAAACTTCTAAATTATATCAACCAGAAAACGAGTAAAGTAATTGCCTTTGAATTTTATTATTACGATTTTATTTCAAAATAAATCCAAACGTTAATAAACTAAAGAGTAATGGTGCGTGATTTGCGGACCGTAAATTTGAAGGCATGATTTATGTGTCATCAAGCCACCCGCTCAGTGTACACCGACCTCAACCATAGAATTTACGATGAAGCCTATACCAACAAGGAATGCCATTTTGCTCCTTGCATTGTCGCAATTTGGTGGATTTGATGGATTTAGCCCATATTTGTTGTTGTGATATTTTTTATTCATCACACTTTCGTTGAGGGGAGTTTCATCTCTTTCTTGCTCTAAATCAGTTGGGCCTCCCGATGCTGTTATTTGTAACGTACAGGAGACCATACGAATCCTTGATGCCATTTTTAATCTTCATTTGTGCATCCTTACGTCTAGGAGAAGTGTAGGACTACGGGAGCCATTATATCGCTAGCACAATCGGGTGGGGGGTTCGCGTCCTTCTTTCCCTAAACTAAATTCCTATTACAATAATTATTATTTAACTGCCCTTTTTATTTGTCTATTGACTCTGAAAAGTGGCAAACTTAGTCAAAGACCAATTCCAAACGAAAACCTTACAAAACATTTATCACCCCTATACCTACTTGAATGTATTATCGACAGGAACGACCAATAGAAATTGTTGCGCCTCAGAATGTTGTTGAGAGAATTGTCTGCAAAACCCGGCTTCCATTATGTGCCCAGAGAACCTCAAAACCGCTTCTTATCTAGGACCCCAAGTTCAAAGATCTATCCAATTTTGATTTCCTTACATCCTTAAAAGAAAACAATTAAAATCAATTTAGCTTTCCATATTGAATTATGCAAAAGCAAATATTTGTATTCATAATAACATTTCATAATTAAGAGGAATATCCAAAATAATTGCAATTTTTATAGTTCATGTTAAAATTGCAATCATGGTTCCTAAACTTATACGTACATTTGAAAGTAATGTTTTTATGGTAAAGAAGTATCAAACAAAATCAATTCCGAAAAGAAATAACTCCAAATAATTTTAACAAAAAATCCAGTAAATCCAAAATAGATACCCGAATTGAAAATATTCTATTTGCTGTTTGAGATATGTTTTTCATTTTTTCCCATATTCATTCAATATTTATTGCTATTTTGGTTTGGCAAGCAAATAAATATTGTAACATCAAGTGGGGCAAAAAAAAAAACAAAAAAAAGATAATGATAAGTTCTCTGAGATCGATACTAACACATTCCACTAATGATCAAACAAAAAGCAATATCAAAACTGTTATACTAAAGCTTCCACACATTTTGTGGGAGACATAGTTATCATCTTACGGAATGGTGCGATTCATCGGTGGGTGTCACCTATTTCCCTTAGTTCTCACTCGTAAAAATTTGAAAGGAGAGCGGAAACCTCTCACATTTCCGGCCTTTTTCCTTGCAATTCATCGGCTAAGGATGGTGGCAATCAAACTCTTGCCACATGTCCGCAATAGTCCGTTGTCCGCCCACTAGAGGCGTGTGAATCGTTTTCCAAGTCTGTCCGAAAGACATTTCGAGGAATCCGTGATAAAAAAAATCAATAGTATCCACTAATGTGCGATCATACCTTATCAACCCTTTTCAGATCGATAAAATTTGGCTACAGTATCGTTAGACAAACTCCCTCCCGCCCCGTCTGGCCGTGAAGTTCGAGTCTCGATCAGACAAGACTTCTCCCGTTCTACTCAATCATTTGCCTGCGCCTCCAAAGTTAATCTCCGCCTGAATGACGCGAATATGGACCAATTGTTGGTATGTGTGAGCGGCATAGTAGCTAACACCAAAGCGTCATGTCCGCCAAGCAAGAAAGGTAAACAATCAAAAATCATGTTGATATCAAAATAAAATGAAATGTAGTAAAAAATGCAATTATGAATGGAATGTATATTGATCTAAGAAAGAGAAGCACAACTCGACTGTTACATATTAAAACGGCGTAAGTATTTGTAACACTCGAAAAAAAAACCTTAAAGTGGCAATAGTAAAGAAATATTTTTTTTTTTTTTGTTTTAAGCAAAATTTTTTTTTTTTTTAGCTTTTGGAACACCGGTATTTTTTGATTCACTTACGGCAGCTTTAGGCGGGTGCCATGATGAAGGCCTTCCCACGGTTGTATAGCTTGTGCTGGGCTAACTATTGGGATTTTTAGAAACTAGTGTCAAATGACTTGCTTAAGCCTGAAATTTTGACGGTTAACTTTCTCAACGAAATTAGATGATGGCTTTGAAAATTTCTGTATATACTTAAATAATTTATTTTATGATAAGGATCAATGGTTTTCCTCGCATATTTACATTATGGTATGGCTCATAAGCTGGCTATATTCATGGATCTTGATGATTGTTGAGATTTCTTGATTTACGACCAGATTATTTGATTGAAGAAATGTGATTAACTTGATGATTTTTAAAGACAATCGAACGATGGACAATTTATTCTTGTGTGTAGACCAGATGGGGCAGTTGATGAATGCAATTAAGCGAATAATTTGGGGTTTCTTCTGGAGTGGGCAGAGCTGCTCCACAACCATGTTGGCTTGCCTCGTGGAGGTTTGTTGAATAAATTTCGAGAAGTTTATTTGGCAAGTGATATGGAAAATTTGCTCCTGCAAGGGTGGCCTCGTGGACAAAATTTGTGGTCTTGAAAATGATTTTCTGGCGAATCACAATCGTGCTCCTCGAGGTTATTAGAATCCGTTTTCTCGAGATTTCTTGACTAAACTGATTGTAAACGCCACTTGCACTCGGAAAACCAATAGTATTGTTGGCCAAAAAATTTCCAACCTGTCCATGCGATATTTCTGACAGTTTAAATGACGTGACGGCTGGTAGAAAATTGGAGCCGGCAAAAATTAATGGAAGAAATTTCTCCAAATGGAGCGTAATTTTGCCGTCGCACTGCTCACCGGTAGTAGAACCAGGTATAGATTTCCAACCAGGGGTATATCTAAAAATTTTATTTTTTTTAATTTTTACAATGTCTGCTTATTTTATAAAACGCGGATTTTAACGAACTTTGCCAAAAATATATAATAGCAGCTTATGAAAAACGTTTATATAATTTTTTGATTAAGCGTGATTACGCGTTTCAAAAACTCGTCGATTTAAATAAAAATGTATTAGATTTTCTAATTTCTTATTACGACTGTTTCTTGTCACGATGCTTTTGGTTTCGGCTGCAGTAAAAAAGGAAAGGAAGATAGTGGAGTTTTTTTGCAAAAGCTTCTCTGATGCTTTGATGGCGACAGTAGAGGGCAAAAATGCAAAGTTTATCGAACAATCGATATGCCGCACTGTAAAATATCGGCATTATGGCATTCAAGGTAATATAGTGCTAGCAAGCAACCTTTTGGTAAAAAAAGTTTGCTACTTTCCCGCAGCAGCATTATTTTTATATGAATTTTTCGCCTTATAAGTTTAATTAAAAAAAGAACCTTATTGCAAATAATAACTAATTCAATTTACTATTTGAAAAATAAAAATTATAAGTTATTCCCGAATTACTATTAGAAAAACAAATTTTTCAAAAAACACAAGAAAAAAATGCTTGTCAATATTAAAATAGCGTTTCCAATTAAGTTTTTGCTTAACTCAAAAGACGAACCACCTTACAAACCAGATGAATTTTCCTTGATTGTCAAGAAAAAAAAATTAGATGGAAAAAAGGTTCGTTTAAGCTTTGAGTGTCTTTCCATGAAAGTTCCAAACAATTTTACCATCCTGTCCCTCGTAATACGTAATAGTGGTTTCCAAGTCGTTCGCGGACCTTTGCCTTGAGTAAAGACTGCGGAAGGGCAGTTTAGCGTTGGAAGAGCCTTTCCTCGAAATTACTTCTGGGGCGAAGATTTCGCCTATAGACTTTCTTGGCCCACATCAAAATCTCTGCAAACCGTGTAAGAAGGTCCATATTGATGGGCTTATTGGCGATCGTAGGCCTCCTTGATATGTTTTCCGGCAATTGTTGCCGTCACCAATTGGAACTGATCGTCCTCTACAAAGTCGCTATTTGTGGGTTCATCAGCATTTCTAATTTTCGAAGGGCAATTCAATAGGACGAACCATGTTGTAATCATGTCAAAGCCCATACAATGCCATGGTACGGGAAACAATTTAATACTCCTGATGGAAAGAGTTTGCGAAGTTTGCACAACTTATTGCAACCAAATGTTGATCCCGCATTCACGGTGATGCCCGATTTTTAGGAAAGTGGCCCTTACAGCCAGCATTAATGACCGATTTAACTCGCTCCGAGGCATTTGCCTGCGTGGGAGTAAAGCTGTAATGAGATACTGGTTTATACATAACGTGTAAAGAACGCGTTCAATCATGGGACCTTAAATTGGCTACCAATTATTCACGAAACAATAGAACTCTTGGTACACCATAGGTATGAAAAATATGGTCTGGAGAAAATCCTTTATGCCTGTAGATGGTAAATTTCCTCATAGGGACAAAAGCCAGTGAAAATTTACTGAGGTGATCCAACAGCGAGTGCAATATACCAATATATGCCGTGACTTACCCTTTGGGATAGAGGTCCAGATAAGTCAATATAAAGCCGCTGGAATGGGACCGTATGCGATATTGGTGTGGTTCCCCATTGGAGGCTTCATAACTATATTTGACGATTTTGTCGTTTTACAAACCTCACAATTTCGTACGTAATCGCGCACATCCCGAACCATTCCAGGCCAATAAAAATGTCTTCGTAGCAATTCTAGCGTTTTCGCCATTCCACCATGGGCTGTTATGGCTGTATTATGAGCTCTGGATATGGTATCTGCCCGAAGTCTATATGGCAACCACAGCTTCCAAGCATGATTCTCTTGATTATCATCACCGGAATAAAGTGGTTCCGTGCGATAGTAGACATAGCTCATCTAGCAACTTTCATGTCGGGGAATTTCGAATTGATTCTCTCAACTTTTTCCCTCAATTCCCAATAATTCTTTGTCCTTGAAAAAATTGCGGATTCAAAATCAACTTCCGGAAGTGTGATGTCTAAATGGACCGAAATTTCTCCGAAGGAATTTTCGAGAGAGAGGCCATCAGGAACGACGGTTCTCGCTTAAGCCCTTCCCTAATGGCTGATTGTGAAATTTATATGGCTTGTAAGTTTGAGCACTGCCAACGGCTAAATCTGCCGCCTCAAAGTCGGGTTGCTCATCAGCCATAGGAGGCTGTGAGTGATTCCTGTGATCACGCCTCGAAATTCCGCTGAAGCTCTAAGGTATACACCTAAACCTCTTTATTGGCTTCAACGGCAGCTAAAACACTCGCGCTCCTGTTACGCAAAATAATTGGCGGTTTCGCTGTGTTTAGCTTTTTGCTCAATGAAGCAAATAGGTTTTTCATATACCATCAATCATCCAGTTGGACTAGAACGGCTCCGATACGCTGAAGTCGCTGCGCATCCGCAACTGGAGTATGAATTTCTTTTAGTAAAGTCTGGGTTACGAGAGGCTGGGGCAAGAAGTGAGTAATTTTTTGAGATTTTCAATGATCTTTGAGCATCCTCAGTTCCATTGAAATTTTTTTTCTGGCATTCTCAGTAGCCTCTGTAATGGGAAATGTTTCGGTAGCAAAATTCTGTACAAACCTTCTGTACCCACCCTGTAAGTCGCTAAAAAACACCACGACTTGCTTAAGGTTTCGTGGAACAGGCCAATTTTGTGATGGCAGCAACCTCTTCCAAGGGTCCGTGTAATGCCAGCATTTACCTATAACGTGACCCTAAAAATATTTTGCTGGCTGATGTCACACAGAAATTATGCTTTTCGAAACATTCAAAGTGAGATTACCTTAGCGAAACTAGCGAGCGATATCCTAACTAAAACTTCCAAATGTGAGGGGAAAATCTTGTCGGACACGATGACGAGATCATCTAAATTCCGAAAAAACGCAATGACAGCAAATTTCGGGAAAGGGATGATCTCGTCGCATTAGCCTGGCACAAACCCCCCCCCCCCCGCCCCCCGTCCTGCGGAGTCTTAACGAGAGCCCGTATATATTGTATTTACAACAAATTGATATAATGGCCCTTCGCTGGCACGTGTAGATGCTGTCAGAAGTGTTTGGACTTTTCGTCCAGGCTAATTTGCCAAAAAGCTCGTTTAAATTATCTAATTTTAGAAATTAAATTAGCTTTTTGGCAATTCCCGTTGCGATATGATTCCCTCAATTTATTCGGTATAAATGGATCATGCATGCCTTTTATCGTCCAACCCAGATATTAAGTCTACAGCGCATCAAGAACAATAAATCTCACTGTTTGTGTTGGGTTTAGGAAGCCTGCACTTGGGGGAGGCTCGCAAGATGATGGTGGATGGGTTCAATTGACCGCCCCGAGGGCCTAACATTCTGTCAATCTCGGCGAATATCAAGCCATTCTCCACCGCAGGCGAAACAGGATAAATATCCTGCTTTACTGGTGGTGGTAATCGCCAACATCGATCGAGTGTTGTAATGAGCATTTTTGTCCTAAAACCAATCCCTGAGTTTCGAAATTGGAAAAGGATCGATATTACAGACTTTAGTGTCTAGCTCGTTGAATCGTTAATTGGATAAATGGATGGGGTTTGGGCTCAAAGTTGATCCCGCTATCTTGTTGCAACTCGTCACATTTATCGCTGTCCAAATAAGGTGAAAACTTCCTGGAATTCTTCAGAAGCAATTAAGTCTACAGATTTTTAGAAATGTCCGGAAAGAGTCCGAAATTACGCCA
>PGFW01018733.1:8347-20970 GCA_003123925.1 Haematobia irritans | reverse complement strand
AAAGGAGAGAGATAATCAGAGAGGAAATGTTGTTGCAAAATCTAACTAAAACATCAAAAAAGAATTGTACCAATTTACTAAACACGTAAAAAATCTATTTTCTCAAATAATTTCCTGAAATTTTACTCTACACGAAAATTGTCTCTATAGGAAGTTCTTTAGAATTATTTTGTTTCAATTTTTTTATTTGCTATAGAAAACATTTCCTCAAATAATTTTAATTTCTAAAGATTTTTTTTTTCAAAAATTATTATTTCTCAAAGATGTTCTTTTTTCAAAATTTTATTTCTGAAGATGTTTTTTTTTCAAAAAGTTTTAGTTTCTATAGAAACATTTCTGAAAATTTTATTTCTATAGGAAAATTTATTTTAAAGATTTTATTTCTAATAGCAAAGAAAATTTTCTGAAAATATTATTTCTGGAAAAAATTTTGGTTAAATTTCTATAGAAAATTTGGTCAAGTTTTGTTTAAGAATAATTCAAAGTAACCGTCATAATCCGAGAGGAATATTGTGTAAAATCTTACCAAAACATACAATGAAATTCTTACAATCTTAACCAGACCGTACAAAATCTAGTTTTTTACTCAAAATTTTAATTTCTTAATTAAGAAAAAAATTTTCCATTCAAATTTTATTTCTGTATAAAATTTTCTGGAAATATCAATTCTATAGAATTTTTTTTTATATAGAAAGGTTATCTTGAAATTTTATTTTCTAAAAGATTTATTTTCAAAATTTTATTTCTATAGTAACATTTTTGAAAATGTTATTTACTGTAAGAAAATTTTCTTAAAAATTGTATTTCTAAGAAAATAATTTCTTAAAAATTTTATTATTCTATAGAAAAATTTCTTAAAAATTTTTCTATAGAAAATTTCGTCCAAAAATTTATTTCTATAGAAAATTTGGTCAAGATTTTATTTATTTAGAAAAATTAAGTACGATCTTAATCAGAGAAGAATGTATGCAAAATCATACGCAAAACATAAAGAATTTTACGAACTCTACCAAACGGTTAAAAAAATCGTACCAATTTGAAGTAGACATTTTACAGAACTTGTGACATACATGGGGGCCCTATATTCTGGACAACTATTGTGTGGACTAAAATAGTTTTCGCATTTCAATCCATTGGCTCAAAAACAAAATCTCACCACAAGTCCTTCTGGGCATCTGGAAAATACTCTGTATTTCCATTTTTCAGGGCAATGGAATAAAAATTGCGGTATCTAGAAATCTCAAAAAGTCAAATCGTAATAGGCTCTATATGGGCCTATATTAAAACATGAACCGATAAACCTATAATCCGACGCACTGATGTAGGTGTTCAATATTCTGCTAAATTTGGAGAAAATTTTCTGGTATCTATTTACTCAAGAAACCTAAATCGGGGAGTCGTTTATATGGGGCGCTTATATCAAGACCATGGAACGACCATAGCCGATCTCGAAGTTGACCTGCTTTCAAGAAATAAACGAATTTGTGCCATATTTACATTAATCGATTATTTCCGATTTCTAATGATGGTATACTGAAAGAAAGAGTATTCTTTTTCTGAGAGACAAGTTTCATTTGAAGCTAACATAAATTTTCTTTAAAAATAAATAAAAAAGATTAGAGACAATCGTTTGTCATAAATACGGCATTATTAGCTCTTAAAGAAAATATTTGACATTAAAGGGAAATTTCGTTTGTCTAAAATTTCGTTCCGGAGGAAAACAATTTTTCTTTGGGTGTAGGTATAAAAAATTCGGTTTCGGCTTCTTCTTCTTCTTCGGCCGAACATTGCCTTTTTTACCGAACATCGTTTTCGACCACAAATAACCAATTTGGTCCAGCTCTAAGTACGAACCCTCGATAAATGCAATGTGCAGGTTTATTAACTTTCCCAAAAGCTATTGTTAATTTGGTGTCATGGAAAAATAAAAATATAGACCTCTGAAGAAAAACATTTTTTTTTCAAAAAATCAATATATTTCTTCTAATTTACTTTCCCCTAAAGATTTTAAATTAAATCAACATTTTCCATTGAATATTTTTTTTTTTTCAAAGTGCATTTAAAGTTGTACACATTTTCCTCGTCCCTATTGATGCCAGTATGATGGTTTTCAGGTGTATGTTCTGTTTTTATGTGGGTTTTACATTGGCCACATACAAAAATGAAATCTAATTAAAATGAAACATCATATTTAGTAATTAGTAAGTAATTGCTTTTATTATATCATTCTCTAATACCATCTCTTTCTCTACTATCTCTTCTCCTCTGAACACAGAATGCAAAGGAAAGAACGTTTGTTAGATAAAGCTGTGGTACTTTACCTATGTGGCCCCTGAAGTTCTGGTGAAAACCATACCATGCCCAACCTGCTGATATCTGGTCCTGTGGTATTATCTTGGTCACAAATGTTAGCTGGTGTAAGTACCTCGTAGCACTCCATATTTTTTTTTTTTCGTTGGTGGTCATGGCTTTATATATACATTTAAATCGATGATGTGCACTGTTGTTGTTGTTTGTCCATCCAATTTTGGTTTTTATTTTAATTTCCTTAAGGTCTGTTCTGTTTTATTTCCGTTTGGTATTCTTGCTCCCCATTGACAAAGACCAACATCATTCTTCATCATTGGCCTTAATAAAAGTTGTATTGTTGTTTATTCATCATCATCCTTTTCAGCAATATGTTCGTTGCCAAATTTAATGTGTATATGTGTGTGACAGGGTATCTTGTTATTGTATATAAATTGTTTTGTGGGAGTGTCTTTAATTATTTATGTTTTCCTATATATTTTTTTTATTCCTCCTATACAGTTTCAATTTTATTATTAATTAGTATCATATTAAAAGTTTTTATATAAACATTTTTAAGAATATAATAGGAAGATATACTGTTAAAGAGGATGAATGGAAATTAGTTAAAAGCCTTCAGATAAATAGGGATTGTCTTTTATTGAAGTTTGTTCTATCTACAAATTGAAAACTTAGTTGTCAAAATTTTATTCTATAGAAAATGTTGCCAAAAAAAAGTATTTCTTATTTCTATAGAAAATTTTTGCAAAATTTATTTCTATAGAAAATTTTGTCAAAATTTTATTTCTATAGAAAAATTTGTCAAAATTTTATTTTTATAGAATATTTTGTCAACATTTTATTACTATCAAAAATTTTGTCACAATTTTACTTCTATAAAAAATTTTGTCTACATTTTATTTCTATAGAAAATTTGTCGATATTGCATTTCTATAAAAAAAAAATTGTCAAAATTTTTTTCTATAAAAAAATTGTCAAAATTTTATTTCCATAGAAAATTTTTGCAAAATTTTATTTCTATAGAAAATTTGTCGAAATTGTATTTCTATAAAAAAAAATTGTCAAAATTTTTTTTCTATAAAAAATTTTGTCAAAATTTTATTTCCATAAAAAATTTTGCAAAATTTTATTTCTATAGCAACTTTTGTCAAAATTTTATTTCTAGCAAATTTTGTCAAAATTTCATTTCTATAGAAAATTTTGTTAAAATTTTATTTCTTATGAAATTTTTTTTAATATTTTATTTCTATAGAAAATAAGGCGTGAATATTAAACTTCTCCACCGTATTTATTTTCGATGAGCCCCTGTAGTCAGGAACACATACCTGCTTCCAGCATGTCTTTTGATATTAATACCCTCAGTCATCTTCGTGGTATATTTTCTCTAACTTTCACAATTTTGCTTGCTGGGTTTGTCAAAATTTTTATTTCTATAGAAAATTTTATTTCTCTATGATAATTTGTAAAAATTTTATTTTCTATAGAAAATTTTTGCAATCTTTATTTCTATAGAAAATTTTTGCAAACTTTTATTTCTATAGAAAATTTTTGAAAAATTTTATTTCTATAGAAAATTTTTACAAAATAATCTATAGTAAATTTTGTCAACATTTTATTTGTATAGAAAAATTTTCCAAATTTTATTTCTATAGATAATTAAAAAAAAAAATTATTTCTATAGAAAATTTTTGCAAAATTTTATTTCTATAGAAAATTTTTGCAAAATTTTATTTCTATAGAAAATTTTTGAAAAATTTTATTTCTATAGAAATTTGTGTCAAAATTTTATTTCTATAGAAAATTTTTGCAAATTTTATTTCTAATAGAAATTTTTTTTTAATTATTATTTCTATAGAAAATTTTTTGACAAAATTTTATTTGCTAGACAAGAAAATTTTACCAATTTTATTTCTATATGAAAATTTTTATTTCTATAGAAAATTTGTGCAAATTTTTACATATCTATCAAATTTCAACATTTATAGAAAATTTTCCAATTCATAGAATTTAATTCAAAAATAATTAATTTTTTCTATTAGAAAATTTTCGCAAAATTTTATCTCTTGAAAATGAAAAATTTTTGCAAAAATAAGAAATATTGGCAATTTATCAAAAGAAACGAAATTTTATTTAGAAAATTTACAAAAATATTCTATTATTTGTCCATTTATTGATGAAAAATTTTTATATTAAGATAATAAAAAAATTTTAAAAAATTTTTGCAAATTATTTAAGAAAGGCAAATGAATTTATAATGAAAAAATATTTATTCTATAGAAAAATTTTGCAAAATTATTCTAGAAAATTTGCAAAATATGTGCAAAAATTTTTTTTAATATTTAAAAAATTTCAAAATTTAATTATAGAAAATTTTTAAATTCTAAAATTTTTCTATAAAAATTTTAAATTATCTATAGTAAAATTTTGTCAAATTTACTATAGATTTTGAAAAATTTTTTATTTAGAATTTACAAAATTTTATTCTACTATGAAAATTTTTGAAAAATTGTATTTCTATAGTATCTAAAAATTTATGTCATAGAAAATTTTCAAAAAAAATTTCTATATTGATTATAGAGATTTTTGCAAATTTAATTTCTATAGCCAATATTTTAAAAAATTGATATTTCCTATAGTAAATTGATGCTAAAATTATCTTCTATAGAAAATTTTTGCAAAATTTTATTTTATTATCAAAATTTTATTATCCTATAGAAATTTTTGAAAAATTTTTATTTCTATAGATAATTTGTTAAAAAAATTATTCTATAGAAATTTTTTTTTCTAATTAGATTAAATTTGAAAAATTTCTATAGAAATTAAAATGTTGGAATATTTTTCTATAGAATAAAATTTTGACAAATTGATAAATTTGATATAGAAGCTTAAATTTTTGACCCAAATTTCCTATAGAAAAGAAATTTTAACAATATTTTTTTACCAAAAAATCTTATTTTCATTTCTATTAGAAAATTTTTTAAGACATTTGTTCTATAGAAATTTTGTCAAGTTTTATTCATATAGAAAATTTTGTTAAAATTTTATTTTCTAATAGAAAATTTTTCAAAATCTATTCTATAGAAATTTTTTGCAAATTTATTCTATAGAAATTTTGTTAAATGTTTTTTCTTAAGAGAATTTTAAACAATTTTATATCTATAGAAAATGTTATTCATAAAAAAATTTTTTAACATTATTTATATGATATCTGTGTTTAACCAGAGAATTGAGTCCAAACAGCTAGTGCCGGATGCCATAAAAAGGGTCGCTTTTCACGGTTGTCACTCGAGCCAAAATTTTTTATAAATCTACAAATTTGGAGAAAATTTACCAAAAAATTTATTTTATTTGTAAACATTTTGATTTTTTTTTATAGAAAAGTTTCAAATTTTATTTCTACAGAAATTTTGTCAAATTTTATTTCTATAGGGCAAATATTGTCAAAAAAGTATTTCTAAGAAAATTTTGTGCAAAATTTATTTCTAAATATAGTAAATTTTGTACAATTTTGATTCTTATAGAAAATTATCAATATTTTATGCCTTTTTAGAAATATTGGGGTCAAAATTTAGTTCATAGAAAAGTTTGTCAAAATTTTATTCTATAGAAATTTGTTAATTGTTTTATTAGAAAATTTTTTTGCAATTTTATTTCTATAGAAAATTTTTGAAAAATTTTATTTCTATACTATAGAAAAATTTTTGCCAAAATTTTATTCTCTATAAGAAAAATTTTTGCAAAATTTTATTTCTATAGAAACGTTTTGAAAATGTTATTTATATATTGCTAAAGTAAATCCCTGAATTTCGGAAGCGAGTTTCAACAAATCCAAAATGTCACAATAAAAGGCAATCGATCAGAAATATATGTATTAACCACTTGCATCACTGCTGTGGTTATAAGACGCTTTCCTATTTTGTGATCTGATATCTATGTTTGAGATTAAGATTCTAGATCAAGAAAGAAATACGAAATTGGCGCTCATTTTCATTTTAAATATTCCGGTCTATTTTCATAGCGCCTTCTCAAGGCCCAAAAATTACACAATTTTGGGCTACACGAAGCACTCGTTCTTACAAATGGGCAGATTACTTTTTAAAGTTATGTTTTTAATTTTAATAAAAAAATTTTCAGAACAAAGATTTTTGTTTTTTAACGTTTATATTTATTTCAATCCCATAATCGTAGTTTATTTTTTAAAACTGCATGATGTAAAGATTTCATTTTATTGCAAGTTATATTCATAAATCAAAACCATAAGTAGGGTAACATAAAATAAAACTAAAAAAAAAAGTTTCATGAATATAGGTCATCATTATAATTAAAAATGTCTACTAAAATTGTATGATATAAAGGACATATTTAATAATTAAAACTGTTTGTAAAACAAAAAACAAATTGACCAAAGAAAAAATCAAGAAAGAAAATAAAGGAAGATTACAAAAAATAAACCCCAAGTGTCATCAGCACCCCCAACAGCAGCATATACTACATTCACATTTCAAAAACATACAGACAAGACCTATTTATTCAGTTCATTGGACATCAACATCAACATCGTCTATTTCATATTAATCTTTTACAGCAAATATTTATTATTACTAACAAATCCATTATTTTTCTAGTAAAATGCAAAATAGATTAAAAAAAAAATAATTTAATAATTTAAATTTAATACACAGAAATTATATGGGTTATAAATTGTTTTAAATTCACCGTGTGAAAATGAACTCTAACTATGAAGTTTTAAGAACAATTTTATACTCGTATATGTTACTTAATCCCAATCCCAAAATGAAATCGGCGCTCATTTTCATTTGAAATATTCGGGTCTATTTTCATAGCGCCTTCTCAAGGCCCAAGAAGCACACAATTTTAGGCTCCACGAAATATCACCCTAACGAAATATAGCCCCAAAACTAAAATGTACAATGGTCCCAAAATTCGGTTTTTATTTCTCTATGATAGAAATTCACATATAATCAAAATATTCAATCAATAAGTCAATAAATGAATATCAATAAAGTTTTGCTTTATTTTTTTAAATATGAAATAAAACCCCGCAAAACTGAATTATCACACCGAAATATTTTGTTTTTGCTCCCTACATAAATAAAGGGTGATTTGTTAAGAGCTTGATAATTTTTTTAAAAAAAAAACGCATAAAATTTGCAAAATCTCATCGGTTCTTTATTTGAAACGTTAGATTGGTCCATGACATTTACGTTTTGAAGATAATTTCATTAAATGTTGACGCGGCTGCGTCTTAGGTGTCCATTCGAAAGTCCAATTTTTGGACAACTTTTCGAGCATTTCGGCCGAATAGCCCGAATTTCTTGCGGAAATGTTGTCTTCCAAAGCTGGAATAGTGCTGGCTTATTTCTGTAGACTTTAGACTTGACGTAGCCCCACAAAAAATAGTCTAAAGGCGGTCAAAATCGCAGATCTTGGTGGCCAACTTACCGGTCCATTTCTTGAGTGAATTGTTCTCCGAAGTTTTCCCTCAAAATGGCCAATAGAATCGCGAGCTGTGTGGCATGTAGCGCCATCTTGTTGAAACACATGTCAACCAAGTTCAGTTCTTCCATTTTTGGCAACAAAAAGTTTGTTAGCATCGAACGATACGATCGCCATTACACACGTAACGTTGCGTTCCAACAGCATCTTTGAAAAAATACGGTCCAATGATTCCACCAGCGTACAACCACACCAAACAGTGCATTTTTCGGGATGCATGGGCAGTTCTTGAACGTTCTGGTTGCTCTTCACTCAAATGCGGCAATTTTGCTTATTTACGTAGCCATTCAACCAGAAATGAGCCTCATCGCTGAACAAAATTTGTCGATAAAAAGCGAGATTTATCTGCCAACTTTTCTAGGGGCCCATTCACTGAAAATTCGAACGTTGTGAGCAATCGTTCGGCTTCAGTTCTTGCCAACGAGCTGTATTTATATCGATGTTACACCAAGATCTTGCGTAAAATCTTCCATGTGGTCGAATAACAACAAACCCAATTGCTGCGGAACGGCCGACGAAATCGACATTTCACGGTCATTCAGCAAACCACTCTCAGAGAACAGACGAATACTTCTTCTTTGTGACGGCACTTGTACGCAATTCGTGTGGTTGGTTTAATGGTCAATAAAGTAAAATGAGCGGTGCGAAACTTGGTTCACAATCGCATTTAATTGTTTGATCACTGCGTCGTATTAGTAGACCATAAATCGGCGCTAAAGCGGCGAAAACATTTTCGAACCCGAACACTGATTTTGGTAAATAAAATTCAACTGCAATTTGCAAGCGTTGCTCGTTAGTAAGTCTTATTTCATTGATGGAAAAATGTCAAAGCATAACTGAGCATCTTTCTCTTTGACACCATGTTCTGAAGATCCCACGTGACTGTCAAATACTAATGCCATAGAAAATCCTAACCTCAAAAAGAATCACCCTTTACATGGCGTTAGGTTAGGTAGGTGGCAGCCCGATAGTATAGCTCACTAGGACTATATCAGTTCATTCTTGATCCACGATTGGTGAACTTAAGGAAATTCTTTCGCGGGTTTCATTTCATTAAGACCATGAGTTCTACACCAACCGCAAAAACAAACAAAAAATTTGGTTGGCGTTTGAATAGGACCCCTATGAAAATTAGACCCAAAACCTAAATGAAGTAGGACCGTTAAAACAATGTATACAAATACCAAATTGTTTAACTTTTATATTTTTTTTTTAGATTTGAGTAAACCTTTTGGGGGATGTATTCCATATGAAAATAAACCCAATATGACAAATGAAAATAAACTCCAATTTCTTTTTCTGGGATTGTGCTCCACGACTTGGCCCCTCTGAGCCAAACATAATCCTACCAAATTTTAGAAATATAGAATATATTAGAAAAAAAAAATAAAAAAATTTGTCAAAATTTTATTTTCTATAGAAAATTTGTCACAATTTTTATTTCAATAGAAAATTTTTGCAAAATTTTATTTTCTATAGAAAATTTTGGTCAAAATTTTATTTCCATAGAAAATTTTGTCCAAAATTTTATTTCTATAGAAAATTTTGTCAAAATTTTATTTCTCTAGAAAATTTTTGCAAAATTTTATTTCAATATAAAATTTTGTCAAAATTTTATTTCTACTGGAAATTTTGTCAAAATTTTATTTCCATAGAAAATTTTGTCAAAATTTTATTTCTATAGAAAATTTTTGCAAGATTTTATTTCTATAGAAAATTTGTGAAGAATCTCTTAGTTGCAGAGGAATATTTCGCTAAACCTACCAACACGTCAAAAAATCTACCATTTCCAAAATTGTATTTTTGTAAAAAATTTATTTCTATAGAAAATTTTGTAAAAATTTTATTTCTATGGAAAATTTTGTAAAAATTTTATTTCTATGGAAAATTTTGTCAACATTTTGTGTCTATAAAAAAATTTGGCAACATTTTATTTCTATAAAAAAATTTGTCAAAATTTTATTTCTATAGAAAATTTTTGCAAAATTTTATTTCTATAGAAAATTTTTACAAAATTTTATTTCCATAGAAAATTTTGTCAAAATTTTATTTCTATAGAAAATTTTTGTCAAACGTTTTATTTCTATAGAAAATTTTGTCAAAATTTTATTTCTATAGAAAATTTTTGCAAAATTTTATTTCTATAGAAAATTTTTTGAAAATTTTATTTCTATAGAAAATTTTGTCAAAATTTTATTTCTATAGAAAGAAAATTTTGAAAAATTTTATTCTATAGAAAATTTTTGTCAAAATTTTATTTCTATAGAAAATTTGTTCAAAATTTTATTCTATCAGAAAAATTTTGTCAAATATTTTATTTCTATAGAAATTTTTGTCAAAATTTTATTTCTATAGAAAATTTGTCACGTTTTATTTCTATAATAGAAAATTTTGTCCAAAATTTTATTTCTATAGAAAATTTGTTAAAATTTTATTTCTAGAAAATTTTTGCAAATTTTATTTCTATAGAAAATTTTGTAAAAAGTTTATTTCTATAGAAAATTTTGTAAAAAGTTTATTTCTATAGAAAATTTTGTCAATCGTTTATTTCTATAGAAAATTTTTGCAAATTTTTGTAAAAATTTTATTTCTTGGAAAATTTTGTCAAAATTTTATTTCTACAGAAAATTTTTTTCACAATTTTGTGTCTATAAAAAAATTTCTCAAAATTTTATTTCCATAGAAAATGTTTGCTATTTTATATATTTATATATTTTATTTCCATAGAAAATGTTTGTAAAATTTTATTTCTATAGAAAATTTTTGCAAAATTTTATTTCTATTGAATATTTTTGCAAAATTTTATTTCTATAGAAAATTTTGTCAAAATTTTATTTCTATAGAACATTTTGTCAAAATTTTATTTCTATAGAAAATTTTGTCCAAATTTCATTTCTATAGAAAATTTTGTCAAAATTTTATTTCTATAGAAAATTTTTGCAAAATTTTATTTCCATAGACAATTTTTGCAAAATTTTATTTCTATAGAAAATTTTTCCAAGATTTTATTTCTATAGAAAATTTGTGAAGAATCTCTTAGTTGCAGAGGAATATTTTGCTAAACCTACCAACACATCATAAAATCTACCAATCTACCATTTTCATTTTTGGTAGAATTATTCCAACTGTGGCAACCGTGATTGTGCTTCGTTTTCAAGTGGAACCTATTTTCGCTTTCTGGAATTTAATAATGGTTGCAACCAAAACCACTTTCGCTGTAGCATCGCATCAGATTTGGTTTCTGGGTTTAGGACATTCTCCTATGGGCAGAGTCCAAAGAGGGCTAACGCGATTCCCAAGAGATTAACACCTATTCAAATTTTCCTTAAAACTTCATACTTTTTCCATTAGTTAGGGTTTAGGGTTCCCTTTGACATACGGTCTTTTAAATCAAAAGTGAAAATAAGCCCTAATTTTAATTTGGAATCTATTTCCATGGTTCAGTTACGATTTATTGGGGCTCGTATTCATTATGAAGCGTCGACTCACATTT
The DNA here is from genome assembly GCA_003123925.1 of Haematobia irritans. Taxonomy (NCBI): domain Eukaryota; kingdom Metazoa; phylum Arthropoda; class Insecta; order Diptera; family Muscidae; genus Haematobia; species Haematobia irritans. The sequence continues at coordinate 9,653 of PGFW01018733.1, read as the reverse complement.
TTTTATTTTGGGGTTTATTTGGGGCCCTGTTTTCATACCGCCATGTTGGTTTGATACAATATTTTCTTTTTTAGTATTTTTTGTAATACAAGAAAAAATTCTATATAAAAACTAAAAATTTAATAAAACTTTGTATCATATTTTTTCTGTGTATCAAAACATAAAAAAATTAAAAAAAAAAAAATATTAATAGAAAATAAATTTAAAATATATTGCATTTCATCTGTTAAGATTCTTTATTTTATCTTCTATCATCCTCCACATCAATGTCACAAGCACATTTTTTTTCTTTTTATAATTAAAAATATAATTAAAAGACTTTGTGTTGTTAAGGTTTTATTGTATGTTTTACTTTTAATTATTATGTTTTGTGTTTTTTACATTTGTGAGTGTGTCTGTGTCATTCTTATTGTTCATAATATTATATAATATAATCGTTGTAACGTTAAAAAAAACACCAGCCCTGCAAAAACAAAACTAAAAAAAAGATAATGAAAAATATAAAAAGATTAATTAAACAATATATTAAAAAATTTTAAATCAAAGATATCACCATATAAATCATTTTTGTTGGTTCTTTGGTATTCTAGCTGTAGATTTTCTTGTTTGGAAAAATATTTTTAAATATCATCTAAAGCTTTTATACCAAAGCACTGGTACCAGTCTGTGATAGGCAATTTTTCCTATAGAAAAATTTGTTCAAAATTGTATTTCTGATAGAAAATTTTGCAAAATGTTATTTCCAATGAAACTTTTGCACAATATTTATTTCTATAGAAAATTTATTTCATAAAATTTTCACAAAATTTTATTTCTATAGAAAATATTGTCAAAATTTTATTTCAAAATAAAATTTTGTCAAAATTTTATTTCCAGAGAAATTTTTGTTAAAATTTTATTTCTATAGAAAATTTTGTCAAAATTTTATTTCTATAGAATTTTTTTGCAAAATTTTTATTTTTATGTAAAAATTTGTATAGAAATTTTGTCAAAAAATTCTAACATTTTTATTTCTATAATAAATTTCTCAAATTTTATTTCTATAGAAAATTTGTCAAAATTTTATTATATTTTGCACAATTTTATTTTATAAAAAATGTTATCAAAATTTTATTTCCATAAAAATTTTGTCAAAATTTTATTTTCTGTAGAAAATTTTTACAAATTTTATTTCTATAGAAAATTTTGTCAAAATTTTATTTCTATAGAAAATTTTGTCAAAATTTTATTTCTATAGAACATTTTGTCAAAATTTTATTTCTATAGAAAATTTTGTCAAAATTTTATTTCTATAGAAAATTTTGTC
>PGFW01018714.1:3757-14370 GCA_003123925.1 Haematobia irritans | reverse complement strand
GTGTTTGTAATTTTTCGTTTTCCCTTTCAACCCCACTCGGGAATGTTCTAATTGGCGCGAAATACCGTTTCCGAATTTTTGTAAGCCAAAATTTTGTTAATAATATTTAATTTTTATCTTCAATACGTCTTTGTTTATGTTATAACAACAGACGACAAACAAAGAAGCCATAAAACACTCACCCTTTGGTTTGCCTTTATTGTTACACGCGTTGAATTTATAAATTCACAGCAACCACTGTTCCGTATGAAGTTGAAATTTTGATGTACCGAAAAATTCTTGTTGCGCACATTATTTTTATTATTGTTGCAGTTTAATTATAATGCGCAGGAGCGGCCACTTTTGTGTTTTTAAAACAATATATTTTTTTAGTAACTTTCTTGATGGAAACCGACCACAATTTTTATTTCTTGTAATTTTAATATTCGTATTACTAAACCGCACTGTCCGATCACTTGTAGCTTTTGGTTTGTTTGGTATGTGTGTGTGTGTATCAATATGCTTTATATCGAGTTGCCAACTTCATTCCTCAATGATATCGATTACTCATTAGCACTACCCGTACACTTTTAATCGATATACAAGGTAGTACTACTTATCGTACTAATTGTCTTTATATTTTCAAACGCTTTTTTGTTGTTATTATTTTTGCATGTACATATGTAATACTGTTGTAAATATGTATTTTCAATGTTAATATGTTTTTTAATATAGTTTTAGGTTATGCTTGGTCACGGATTAACAAATTTTCACAAAATATTTATTGTTTTTTTTTTTAATGTTCCGAGCTTAATTTTTTTTTTCACTTTTTAACCGATTTGATCACTTTTTCATAAAAATTGCAATGTATCACCGTACCTACCTTGCTTTATTCTCTTACTTGTACCACAATGACTATGCTGTATGATGACTGTCGATGACTTTTTTGCTGTTATGCTGATGAAATCGTCGATTTCATGTACTTGATGATCGATGCAGTCGTTGATGTTGTTGCAGATTACTGCTTTACTTGTTTTAAATGTTCTGATGCACAGATATTTTCTAGTTCTTTCCTATCCTAATCCGTAGGATTTTTTCGAAGGACCAATGAATATTCCTCTTCGTGAAAGTGGAATATGGAAATGTGTAGGGGTTTAAAAGAGAATCTCAAGCTCGTGAAGCTCCTCGGTTGGCCTTTCGAAAGAAAAACAAACAAATCGAATTCGTGGAATTCAAGGCCAAAAGATCCTGCTTTATTGCGGGTTACGTAGTAACTAACTAAAAAATACATAAAAATTCCCGCTTCAAGCGGCTATTAATTCAAAACTTATACTAGTACAATAGTGAGACAAGGATGTCTGTATATGAATTCAAGTTATGAAATTGTGAAAGTAGGAAAAATATATAAAGTAAATGAAATCATATATAAAAAATGAAATGTCAAAAAATGAATTGAAAGAATAATAGGTATATTCACGTCAGGTTGAACCATGCGTTCAACAACAATCAAAACGCAGAAATTATTAAATATTGGACAGAAAACAACTCCCAGTGCTGCAATAATAATGCAAAAACATTAAAAAGAGAGAAGTCTACCATGACAATTTGAAGAAAAAACGTAAAATAATTGTGCAGAGAAATAGAATGAAGTAGCGTTACTTTGTTTAGTAGAAACATCTGGACAAAACAATGGCAACGAATGAGAAATTTGGGTAAATCTGCAATATCTACCATATCATTAATAATAGGTATATAAAATAAAATGTCGTCCTGGGTGTCTTACTGTAACTGATTCGTCGACACAGGTTCCGTTACAAAATTTGCTAAATCATAAAGCTAATATTTAAATATAGACTTACATATAGCAGAGTGTTAAGGTAGTGACACGTACAGAAGTAATATGATCACTTCAAACATGTTTCAAGAACAAAATGTCATTTTTGGACTGGGAACACAAAAAGGGTTTTTTCCACAAAAACATACAGGGTTGGCAAAATCTGGACATTTTGTAATGATTATGTTCGCATTTCTACATAGTGTTGCAGAAATAATGGTATAAAATGAGAGTGTAATTGAACTAAAATTTTTGAAATCATACACGCAGAGAAGAAACATGGTTGTCACAATCATATTCGAAGAGCAAAATAATATGATAAGAGCTATTTTTGGGGCGACCATGTAACATGTTCATCTGCAAACATGTTTGCTCAGTGAACATGGTTCTAAGAAAAATAAAATTGTACTCATCTAAAATGTTATTATATTAATAAAAAGAATTTTGTTTCCATTAAAAGACAATGGTCACGATCTAAAATGTTATGGTTTCCTCAAAAATGTTTTTCTTCCTGCTAAAAGAACAAGGTCACAACCTAAAATATCATGAATCGAAAAGACCTTTTTCGTGGACGAAAAAGGACGCCACTTGAGAAAAGAAAACACAAAATTAACTATATTTATTTGTTTTTATTTATTTATAAACTAATTCATTGTTTATTTGTATTTATAAAGTCGTGCAAGCAAACATCACATATTTTTATACACTCTATTTTGGTTTAATTTCAACAATAAGTAATCATTCCATATTTACTTCGTGCTCATCAAATGTACAAACGCAAACATCATGTACGCCCAGAGAAGGAATATGATCACTTCAAACATGTTTTAAGAGCAAAATGTTATTTTTGGGTGGTGACCATGTAACATGGTTTTCGCAACCATGTTATTTCCTCGGAAATCATGTATCTGATTTCGGCAAGCAGGTTATATTTGACGAGAAAATAACATTTTAGTGGCAAACATGTTACATGTTCACCATAGAAAAATAACATTTTGCTCTTCAAACATGTTTGAGGTGATCATATTCCTTCTCTGCGTGTAACTACAAATAAAAATAAATGATACCATATAACAAAATGCAGAACAAACAGGCATTTTTTTCAATTACATTTCCCTTTTTGTGTTCACATAAAACCACGTGGCACTTCTGAATAAATAATTTAACACAAAACACAGTAATTCTGTATTCTCCGTCCATTCCAAGAAACAATAAACACACGACTGACGCGTAAAATGAAAATCATGTGTACCTGTTCTATCAAAAAAAAAAATTAAATGTCTATACGTAACCTATAAAAATACTTTTTTCCCCTCAGGAAAGTAAAAAAATTGAATGGTCAGGTACATGATTTTCGCGACCATTTAATGGTCTCAAATTCTATCATTTAAATAATAGAACATGTTTGCGGCATTTGAGAACCATTTAAATGCTTATTGCCAGCATACATTCTTCTCCGGTTGAAAATTATTTTTACAAAGACAAAATACATGATTTTCGCGACAATTACATACTCTAGATAACCATTAAATGGATGCGGCAACCATGTCCAAACATGTTTTTTCTGTGCGTGTATACGCTCTAAAGTAGTGATCAAGATGGAGTAACAGTGAGCATCCGTTCTAATTATTTTTCATGTTAGCCTGATACTGAAACAGACAATTAACGTCCAAATGCATTATATTTTAATTTTACAATTATTATTCGAGCTTTTATGGACAAATTAGATTAAGGAAACTTGATTAATAGTCATTGAAGATTTTCAGTTTCCAATGTTACTACATATTGATATATTTAATTTAGTGTAAGATAAAAGTGGTTGAGTTACATCCTCCATTAGAAAGTGCGCGTGGCAGTGGCCGGATGGGCCCGAAATGCTGATCATACTTTATTCTCATCCCCAGTGGTACATGTACATTTCAGAGCTCTAGGCGCTTCCTTTAGGTTGAAATTGTCCTTCATTTGAAAGTGGGCGTGACAGTGGGCGGATCGCGGATTTAATGTGTCAAAAACCTGTCATTTGGCCCACTGTGCACTGGTGGAAAATTCTTCCAAGGAGAAATCCAACATTCGAAATGCATCTGTTTCGGAACTTGATTCCAATGGAGGGGAGGATTTTAATAAATTCTTGTTACAGCTTAGGCACCAAAGCTCGAAGTGTGATTTTGGCTGTCGACCAGGAGATTAAGGGTATTAACATCAAGGACAAAATAATAGACGCTTGGGCACCAACCGAGTTAAAGAAGAATTTGCTGGAGAAAGAACATTGTTTGGAAGATGTTGTAGCGGCTTGTCAAATTCATGAGCAAATAGATAAACATTCTCAAACTATGAGACTGCGAGTGTGAAACAGTAAATCGTGTTACTGCTAAACTGGAGTGGCCAAAACGTATTAATGATGAATGTGGAAGATGCGGCAATAAAGGGCATATAAGTAACGATCTCAGTAACGACGAGGTTATTGAATGTGGGGCAGGCGGATGTAAATTATCAATGTTTATTGATTTTGAATCACGATTTAATATCCTCAGTCTTGGGTCAAAAATTCTTGGGTCACGGCCAACCTGACTCAGTCGTTAAGATCTCTGTTAAATTCGATTTTTTTTTATATTTTTTAACATTTTTTTAGTATAGAACAAGAGTTATTGCGGATGCCAGTCCCGTTGCCTTGGGGGCTGTGCTTCTGCAATTTGATCCTGGCCCACATATTATATCTTTTGCTAGTAAGAGTCTTTCGGACGTCGAGAAAAGGTATTTCCAAACGGAAAAAGAAAGTTTGGCATTGGTTTGGGCCGTCGAAAGATTGTATTATCATTTTATTGGAGTGGAGTTTGAATTGGTAACAGACCATACACCTTTAGAGGTAATTTTTAGCCAACATCAAAACCAGCGAAGATTGAAAGATGGTTATTGAGATTTTAGTCTTTCTGGTTTAAGATAATTTATAAGGCTAGAAAAGAAAACGTTGCCGATTCCATATCGAGTTGGACCAATCCAGATCATACGACGAAATAGAGGAGCATAGCGAGCTACATATAATGGCTAGTTCAGTTTCAAGAGCTATGAGCATATGTGAAGTGAGCGAGGAAAGCTCAAAGGAGAAAGAGATCCAAGATGTTCTAGACTTTATTAGAAATGATTCTAACCTTTCCGCTACGTGCTATCGGGGGTCGACAATATAATGTTACGAGGTAATCGTCTAATAATACCAAAAGCTGTTCGTAATAAACTGTTACAATTGGCCTACGAAGGACACGCCGGAGAATCAACTGTGAAGAGGAGAGTACGATCGAAAATTGGTGGCCGCTGGTAGATAGAGAAGTTGAGGCGTCGTAATCGCAAAAAATTTGCGATTTCTCGAATTAGACTTGTTCAGGTCAGCGCAAATCGCAAAAATTTTCCGATTTCAAATCGATGAGACTTGCCTTTGCGAATTCAAAATAAATTAATCAATAATGTACTTGTGAAGTAATAATCGCGTATATTTTGGATCGACCCATTTTGACACAATCTACTGAAGGGAAGTTTTGCGATTCGCATATCGTGTTCCAAAGATTACGATTTTATTTAGAAACTGGTGAGAATGGATCTCAATGCAACACTGACTAGCGTGACGCCATAATTATTTTGTAATTTTGCAAATTTTGCGGCGTCGATGTATTTCAAAATATGCAATTGCATTAAAAAAACCCTTCCTTTATCTTACAATTCGTTTATTGTTTCTTTTTCAAAAAAAAATTGCCGGACTAAAATGCTTTTGCTTAAACAGCTGTTTTTAATAGCTATGACACATTTTGGAATTGAAATTTTGCGATTTTCAATTCCATACGCTTTCGCGCGATTTCCGGAACAAGCAATTATGAATCGCACGACTTTATTTTCGATACGAATCGCAAAATTTTGTGAAATTGGGAACAGGCCTGAATATGTAAACGCGGAGTTTAGAGACTTTTGGAAAAGCAATGGAATAACTCTGATAACTACGTCTCCATACTGGTCACAGGCCAATGAAAAGTGGAAATATGATTCGCTCGCTCGTGAAACGTCTTAAAATGACCCATTCTAATAAGAAAATTTATCAGGAGGAATTCAGAATTTATTCGTGATGTATAATGTAGCACCTCACAGGACTACTGGTGCACCTCCAACGGGTGATCAGAGATAAAATTCCCGGAATTCAAGACATTACCGACGATGTGATATATTCTGGAGCAAGATATATATAATAAATAAGCAAAATGGAAAAAGATAGAAGCGATAAGAAGAGAAAGGCGAAGGAATCTGAGATTGTGCCAGGAGATTTTTCAGGAATTTTCCCGGACGCAACGCCACAACTATCTAACCCTGGACTACGCCTGCGCCTGCAAATCATAGGAGGCATGTGGAGACCCGTTACGGTGCAAACGCAAGGTAACAAAGAGAGCGGTGGAGAAAAAGCTCATCGATTGTCATAGTTAGTTCTTATATATGAATTACAAGCATAAAGACGGCCTTAAAAATAAAGCGATTATAAAAGGATATTCAAGTGTTTACTTTTTATTGAACAAGAAACAGGTTTGTACACGCTGAAATCACATTTTACTTCTTATTGTTTCGATTTCAGCTTAAAACCATGCGTTGACTAAACAACAAGATTAGCTTAACCAACAGAGGAAATGTATGTTTGTCAAATTTATTTGGACAAAGCCCTTTAGATTGTAATTCACTAATCCTAAAGTGAATTACACTCGATCCTCACAAAAAAAGGTTATTGACAGTTGACTTTGCCTTAATAATTTTGCATAAACATATCAATTTTGCCAAAGTCAAATCATCGATTTGAGTGCAGTAATATACATAACATTTTGTCAAAATTTTATTTTATTTCGAATGTACATGTGGTAGTATTGGTACTAATATCACTATTTACAAAATAAGTTTTTTTTGCATGTACATTTGATGAAATCTGACTTTTCTTATGTAATTTGATCTGCAGAATTCGAAAAACAATTTTAAAAATTTTATGGAAATTTTATATGAACTATCAACCGTCGAACGGAACGGACATGTTTTTCACTAGCGGATAAACTCATCGTAATAGGTACCTACTAAGAATTTCAAGTGTGGTGGGATATTAAGCCACCATGCAGCGAAATTCCAAGTCATCCACTGGGTTGCTAACTTCAGGGCCCAGTGGACGGTTATCGACTGGAATTATAAATCTGGGCAATGACCAAAAGTTAGGCCCAATTAGTCGACCTGTAGACGGGTCGACAGGTGGCGACACTATGACAAGTCGAACTTTTTCTAAGGTAACGACATCAAAAGGAGGTAATCCCTCACGAAAGAGATTCAAGGAACGCAGAAATGCTTTGTTTATCCTAAAGAAGTTAGGATCAGTCGACCCAAGCACGCTGTCGGCTAAACAAAGCGATTCCTTAAAATGGGCTCAAGAAATTCTTGAGACTGGAAAAAGGGAACGATCGCCGGATGAGCTGCCATCCTCCAAAAGGGATCAAAGATCGTTTGCCTCAGTTGCTAAAGACAGCCTTGTGATGGCTATCATTAATAAAGGAGCATTGGACGGTATGGTTCCAAAGCAAAAATGGGGGGAAATTGAGAATGCTCTGTCTGTCGTCTACTCACAGGTGCTGGAAAAGTTTCCCGCGCCCCGATCCTCGACAACAGAGGCTGGTTCGGTATCAAGGACGATTTTAAGCTAGTTCGCATTTGAGGACCAGAGGTCTATAGAATGTTTTAAAGCTGCTCTGCTATACCTAATTGGTTGAAGTTTGGGAAGGAGCTGCTCTAGAGTTAGTCGAGAAGAAAGACATTACCGGCTAGACTATAGAGCACATGCGTGGATACCTGCAAACCCTTTCGACCCTGAATCTATTTTAAAATAGACTGAAACGATGCAATCCAGATCTTCCAACAAAGCTTGATTGGAAGGTTGGCCGTTTGGATGAAGTGGATGGACCAAGACGGCATGCAGTGTTTATATTGAACACTCAGTCTTTGCCACATCTAGCAAAGTCCAGGGCCGTGTATGTTATGGCTTTCATTATATCCAAATGAAGGTATATAAAAACGATCAGCTAAAGGATTCAGAAATGGACAAGCCTCTGTCTGAATCAGAAGTAAGCGGATCCTCTTGCGAAGTCGAGGGAGATACCAAAAGTTGAAGAATGATATACACCGTATGCAAGAGGAACTCAGAACTCAGCAAAGTTGAACCTATGGTTATTGCGGAGAGTCACCGAGATCTCTGAAGAGAACATCTCTTGATGACTCGATTGAAGGCTGATGTGACGCGTTGTTGAAAACTTCGATGCACCTACGGATCCTCCAGATAAATATTCATCATTCTAAGGCTGCATGTTGCTGCCTTAAAAGTTCTCCTGATGAAGGGGACATAGACATAGTCTTATTCAAGACCATAGGTTTATAGAAACAAAATACGTGAATTAAGTACTCCGGGGTTCAAACTATTGCAGTATACTGGTAATGATGTAAATCGAGCCTGTATAATTGCTAAAAACGAGCTCAACTTGTTTCTGCTTCCTTCAATGTGCAATACAGACACTGTCGTTGCCAGTTTAGAAATAGCCAAATGCAAATATTGGGTATCTTCGGTCTACATGGGACATGACAGGGAGATGCCTCCATATGCCGTTAAGACCTTAGTGGAGGAGTCACTGAAAACAAAGACGAAACTCATTATGGGATGCGATGCGAATGCACATCATAGTATATGGGGAAGTAGTGATACTAATGCAAGGGGAGAGTCGCTAATAGAGTTTATTTTGCGTACTAAACTCGGTAGTTTTGCAACAAGGAGAATGCCCCAACCTTTGTCACTAAAAACAGCAAGAGAGTTTGGACATCACCTTTGGCTTCGCAAGAACTGAATGAAATGATATCTGAGTGGCAGGTTTTAAGTGAACACAGCTTCTCAGATCATCGCTACATTAGTTTCAAATTTGATGTTCATATCACCAAGACCACATTTCCGCCAAATGTTAGGAAAGCTAACTGGAATAGGTATAGGGAATCGTTCAATAGGATGATACCGGAAATAACAGAGACAAATATGAGAAATGTGCAAGATATCGAACACGCAGTGGAGCGGATTACTAAGGCCTTCAACATCTCACTGAAAGCTGCATGCCCTAGAGGAAAACAAAGGGGAAACATCGACCACTATGGTGGTCTACGGAGTTAAGTAATATGAGGAAATCCTACAGGAAGCTCTTTAACAAGGCAAAGGTCACCAGAGCCCCTGAGGACTGGGACGCTTACAAGAAGAATCTGAGAGGATACAAGCGAGAACTGAGAAAGGCTCAGCATAACTCTTGGAATGATTACTGCAGCAGTATTGAGAATACGTCCGAGGCTTCCAGACTACGGAAGGTTCTAGCATCCACCAACTTCCGCTCCAGGTTTCATTAAAACATCGGAGGGCAATTGGACAACGTCCAGTGAGGAGACGCTGGAGGTACTATTGGACACACATTTCCTGGAAATCAGACGGTTTGAACCATGTACTGGCGGTGCCACAAGTTGCTCAGCGTCGTTTCCTGTCGAGGAAATTGTATCGAAACTAGAATAAGATGGCGCTAAATAGCTTGACCATTCAAATCCCCCGGACCTGATGGAATTACTCCGGCGGAGTTACAAGTGTAACTGACAAAAATTATCCCTCTGTTGTCGGTGATATATAAAGGATGTATCAACTTATCATAATATCCCAGGAAAGTGGAGGAAACAAAAGATCGTTTTCATACCTAAAGCGAAAAGCCTCTCACTCGAGGGCGAAGGATTTCCGACCAATCAGCTTAATCCTCATTCCTACTTAAGACTCTGGAAGAGGATGATAGATATTATCTTTAGAAACTAGCATCGATTCAAGTTTGTTCTTCGAAACGACAGCATGCATACCGAAGGCAGGTCTACTGAGACCGCACTACATGAACTGATCAGCTTTATTGAAAGCCTCACTACGTCAACGAATACACAACGTGGCGTTTCTAGACATCGAGGGGCGTTCAATAATTTCCATCCGAGCTCGATATTAAATGGACTGACAACTCTGAATGTTGATCCATGTGATACTCAGGCTGTAAGAGACGAACGCTAAGAAGAGAGCGTATTTTCAGCCACACTAGGACAAGCAAACATACAAAGGTATGTGAACAGAGGGCACTCCCAAGGAGAGTTCTATCACCTCTTCTTTGGAATGTTGCTATAAATAGCCCTTCTGGTTACTCTAGAAAAAGAAAGATTAAAATAGGTGCATTACGCAGCATTGATCTTGGACTCGGCAGTCAGGGGAAAATCCCATCCACAATCAAGATATTATGTCAGGGAGGCCTCCGGATGACGGAGAAATGGGCTGAAAGGACCATGGTCTTGGGGCTAAATCCGCAAAGACAGGATTAGTTCATGTACTGCAAAGATCGCAAAAACTCCCACGGTTAGGCCTATTTCCTTTTAGGGGGTATTTGAATTCCCTTGTTGGTGATTGTGCAAAAATACCTTGGCGTTATTTTGGACAGGGAAGATGAACTTTAAGCTTAATATCTGAAGAAAGGCGAGAAAGGGCAACTGTGCTTTTACTCGGTGTCAAAAAGGCCAATAGAAAAAAGTGCGGGACTAGAACCAAAAATGTGCATTTGCTATTACACGGCCAGTGCGTTAGACCTATAATGTTATATGGTTTGTAGTTCTGGTGCCGGGCACGTCAGCAAAGCCGATTGTTTTAGATAAAGTTCAGCGTTATGCGTGTTGTGTGTATTTCAGCGGGCGATTCAGCAAGGAC
>PGFW01018712.1:8553-18638 GCA_003123925.1 Haematobia irritans | reverse complement strand
CACTAGATTAAACCGAGGACATCAAGTGGGCATTTCATTTACAAATACCCAAAGCATTGTGGATGAACAGTCCACACATAGAAGCCAAGAAATGGAAAATATCTTGGAAATTGACCTAAATTAAAAGATTCCTTTGCACTCTCTCATACACACACATACACGCACTCTGGATATTGCATCGATAAAGCTGTCAAGTAGTCAACCATCAAAATATCAAGGATTTCTCTTTGCTTGCAGACTGACTATATTGACTTCTCTCCAAGGACCATACATTCGTACTACCTTAATAGATTAAACGATATACTTACTGGACATCACCATGGTCACGATGTTTACGTTTAGCCAACATAATGGCCTTATTTAACAAATCCATTTCAATGATGCAGGGTTTCACACGACATGCCTCACCATCCACCTGCATGGGTATTGTCTTCTTAGTGGTTATACGTGCCGTACGACACTGGCAAATGCAAGTGCCATGGAGACCAGCTTGCAACATGGGTAGTTGATATGTGGTTAAACCAACCACCTCGATGAGACCATCATCAATGCTAGGTTTCGATTGGCCAAAAGAATCATTCCATGGATGTGTGCCACCGCCATAACTACATATACGTGTCGAGACAATTCTTTATAAATAACTTCCGTTTTTTTAGAGGTCATCTTCTTACCTGGGAATATTTAAAAATAATACAGCATGACAACCGGCATCACGTAATTTGCCCGTATAATCCGTGCCATCACATTCCAATGTAACCCATTGTGATAGGTTACGATATTGACGTAATATCAAATCCTTACCGCCCATCTGACCATAGTACATTTTATTCCGTAGCCGTGAATTAAATCTCTCCGGATGAGCTTCGCGTGCCTCATGAAATTCCAAGGCTATATGGGCATCGACACCAAATGAAAAGTAATTGTTTATCACATTCAAGGGAACATTGTCTTTACTACGATCCACATTGTCATCGGGTACGTCTTCATTAGGACTAACTTTCAAACGCCAACGATCCATAAGGACAGATTGTGACATACCGATTTCTTTCAAGATTTTACCAATGGGTTCGTCAGTATAGCCCTAGCAATGTGAACGAAAGAAAAAATATTAAAATTGTGTGTGTTTATAGTTTCTAGAGATACTTACGCCTCCCCATCCTAAAGCTCTAGCCAAATCGTTACCCGTTCCCAAAGGCAAGACACCTACAGCTGGAGGCGGTGTTATAGGCGGTTGTAATTGATCTAGAACGGATAGAACCCATCCAACAGTACCATCACCACCACACGCCAAAATGCGTAAGTTCGGAGCTTTCCTGAACAATTCCAAACTGAAAATAGAAATGAAATATACGTCAGTTTTAACCTGAATGTTAAGGTTAGGTTGTAGTGGACTTAGGTATAATGGCAGCCGAATACTAGAGACATAAGCGAAGAATGGTCTCAGGGGGGAAGCCTTTACCCCCTCCAGAATTTGAAAACGTATTTAAGATTTTCCATTAGGGAAACATTCAACCGAGTTAGCTGCCGCTGTTACTGTCGTAAGATGAACCGGAATATATTCATCTACGTTTGGTCCTGCGAGTCCTGTCAACGCAAGCCCAGCCAAACTGCGCCGGCGGGAGAAATGCTAGTCACCATTCCCGAGGAATTGTGGGCGACAGTCTGCTCCGACTTTGTGGGTCCGTTGCCAATCATGGGAATACTATGCTCTTGTTCTTCATTGATCGGATCACTAAATGGGTCGAACTCGTCCCCAGTCGCAAAGCAACCGCCGACGGTGTTAGGTTAGGTGGCAGCCCGATGTATCAGACTCACTTAGACTATTCAGTCCTTTGTGATAACACCGCCGAAGGTGTTATGAAAGCTTTTCATGAACGAATATTATCACACACAGTGGGATGATTACTCGTAGGAAAGTAGCTTAGCTGTCAATTATTGGTATATTCCAATCTATTTGGTGCAGTGCCGCGAACGTGATACGACGAAGTCACCACCCTTACTGGAACTAAATCGAGGAAACCCGATAATAGGGTCAACGAATCGCAGGAAGTCTTCCAGATGGTGCGCAATGGAGTAGGGCGACGACACTACAACCTTAGGAGAAGGTCTTGGAAATCAGAGAAGGGGTCGTAGGTTTGAGTCCGTCAACACCATGTTTACAAAGCCGTAGACAAATTTCAGGACCACTAAAAGTTGGCCCAAAATAGTTACGAATGCCATAATGAAGTTTGATAGATTTCGAATTAAAAGCATACTCCTCGATCGGCGAGAATACATTGACTACTCCTTCTCCTAAAGCTAATTCTAACGCAATATTTATTTCACCCACAGATACAAATACCGTCAAAATTAACATGGAGAACCGAAGAACTGCGCACTCAGGGCCTTTACGCACCAAGGCCAACTATTAGGAGCAACTCCAGAACCGCTACTATTCTACTACAAAACACTACTCACCCTCTGCTAAAGAGCTGTACCGTTCGGGTCATCCAAATGCCACTGGAGAGAGCTAGCTTTGCGACACTAGCTGCGGTAAAGCCTCAATTAGAGACAATATGCATCTCCTCAGACAGGGACGGGGCCTATACCCCACCACTCCTGCGGTCTCAACGCCAAACCCGAGATTGCCTCCTGTCGTCCTCGTCAGAAAGCTCACCCCGGCAGCACCGCCCGCAACCACAGACGTACCCATTTCCCCATCGTCCAAGGGGGCACCTGCACGTCCTGAAACCAGGCCCGATCATGGATAACCATGGGTTAGTCCTAGAGGTCTACCTGATGGCTTCGTTCAGAATCACACTACATCACCATACTACGTCCACGTAGGTTAGGTTAGGTTATGTGGCAGCCCGATGTATCAGGCTCACTAGACTATTCAGTCCATTGTGATACCACAGTGGTGAACTTCTCTCTTATCACTGAGTGCTGCCCGATTCCATGTTAAGCTCAATGACAACGGACCTCCATTTTATAGCCGAGTCCGAACGGCGTTCCACATCGAGTGAAACCACTTAGAGAAGCTTTGAAACCCTCAGAAATGTCACCAGATTACTGAGGTGGGATAATCCACCGCTGAAAAACTTTTGGGTGTTAGGTCGTAGCAGGAATCGAACCCACGACCTTGTGTATGCAAGGCGGGCATGCTAACCGTTGCACCACGGTGGCTCCACGTAACTGTGACAGCTAATCCAACGAATTGAGGACATTGTCCGCACAACACGTAATCCTAGCAAACGAACTGCTACAAGCCGGGCCCGTTGATGACGGGTCAACCAAGACAAATGCGTGCGGCGAAAATACCTTCCAGTCATTTCATGTCCATCCTCCCCAACACACATTCAATCTTCCAGCTCGGAGGTCAGCGGACCGAGACAGAACACCCGGTTGGTCCGAATTTGTGACCAATCTCCAGCAAGACGCTATGAATGCGGAGAAGAGTTACCGGAAGAGGTGCTGGAAGATCTGCGGCCATACGTGGGATACTGCCGGGTCATACCAAGGCCATGCCGGCTGTATAAGTACACCGTAACTATACACGACCAAAGCTACCGCATAATAATAACCCGACGGGACAAGGTGGAGATACAGAACATTCCTCGTCGGCGTTGAGACCGGACAGTGTGACGGCGAAGTCGCCTTGTTTTCACCTCAAGTATTATTGAATTATTTTATTTTGTCAATCCTCATTATTTGTTTTCCCTTATCCCACTCAATTGTTTTATTTTGGTTATTAATGAATTATATTTTCCGTTGGAAAAATTTGTCATCGTTTAAAACAATGCAATGCAGCATGCATTGTTGCTGGTGCACCAAACAAGTGAAGAAGTTACTGTTACCGGTTAAGAGGAACAAGACACCCGCACATTATGCGGGTATGCGAAAACCCATAGAACAAGCAAACCTATATAAGGAAGAGAAGAAGTGGAAACAGGGCTCTTTGGTTTCAAAACGTGGACGTAGCAGAAACAGCGTTTCCTAGCCCAAGCATTAGTCCCAACTGCAGTACCCTGTATTCCGAACAAGGTCACAGTCACGTGGCTACCATTCTCGCCGTCACGTCTACGTAGATTTGTATTCCGAGCCCGGTTATGGATCAGCTTGGTCATGAACACCTCCTTTTCCTCGTCGCCTCGGGCGTGGCAACCTTACCACCGGGGGTGTCGCAATTACTTCCTGTGGGGCGCGTGGCTGAGGGATGAGCGCTGGGTAATCAGCTAATGTCACCTCCGTGCCTCGGGTTCTTGCTCGTCACCATATCGTTCGTGCTCCGATCACGGTCGCGTACAGATCCCCCCCAACACTGTTTTCCAATCCAGGTCACCGCCCCGTCAACCTAGTTACTACCTCCTGTTTCAGTCACACTACTCAGCCATCAATCAGCCAAGACAAGCTCTAAGCATCGTTAGATCCATTCCCATGTTCTTCAAGCCTAGAGAAACTAATAAAGAATAAACTCAAAACAAAACATTGCCGTTTACTTCCACTGTCACTGACCAATAAATTTCTGTGACGGACTCTTCCCCGGCGAGTTAACCCCAGCAGAACCCAAGAGACTATTCCGAGGAACGAGGAAGGACTCCCTTACCCTAAGTAGAATGAGGAGATAAAAACTGAATCGAAGAAGTAGCTGAAGGCTGTACCGGTAAACGTCTTTTTGGCATGTTTCAAAAAAGGGGAGCAGCGGAACTCGTATACGACCATGGGTCGGAGAACTGCGATTAAATAAGAAACACGAGCGAAACACAAGGCTAAGATGCTGATACAAAGTGGTGCGTAATGACACATCCCTAGGGTAAGGACGAGGACTGTCATTCGTGGGTCTATGGTTTGGTTACGTATAGTGCCAGCCCGTTCAATTTTGATACCATGGATTTTACACACTTTCACAAAAAAATATTTGTCTGTATTCAACAAAATAAAATTCACACTTATTTCCATAATTTTTGCTTAAACGCTAATCAGTCTTGCAGTTTTTTTATAACTTACCCCATTTTTGGTCCACCTTGTGTTAAATCAAAAACTTGGCGAGGATTCAAAATTTGTTGGAATTTTACCCAAAAGTTTGACACCTTGATTACCACCAGACTTGGGATTAATATAGACAATGACAGGAATAACTTCAGTCGATGGTATGGGTTTGACAATGAATGCTCGCTGATCTTTACGGTCATCCTTTTTATTACGTTTGGTATTCGCTCGAGCGACTTTCTTATCCTTGGCATTTGGCATTCCTTTATTATTGACACGAATGGATGATTTGAAATTGCCTTTGGTGGGCAATTTAACAATCCAAGAGGGTGGCACAATAATGGGAGCATAATTACCTATAAAAGAAATAGAAGAGACAAATATAAGGTGGAGAAATTATGAATATTAATATAAAAGAAATAAGAAGGGAAACTGTTTCTCGAAGGACTAGAATTTAGATGAGTTTTGCTGTATTTTGAACAAAACGAAATCGTCCTGGTTGTCATTCCATGGTAAGGTTTCGTGCAATTGACATGGTTCCTAGTACAATATGTTGCCTTGGGGTATTTAACATTCTGCAACAATTTGTCGCATAGCCCACAATTATACGAAGGTTGTCTTATATATTTCGGGATTGGTCAACCCTAGGTGATGTATCGTGGCTTTACGCGTATGACCGAATTTAAACAGCAGTCGACCGTAAGGCTGTTGAGAGCCACAGAGGTGAAATGGTTAGCCCGCCTTGTATACATAAGGTCGTTGGTTCGAACCCAGCTTCGGCCAAACACCAAAAAGTTTTTCTGCGGTAGATTATCCCACGTCCGCAATGCTGGTGACATTTCTGAGTGTTCCAAAGCTTCTCTAAGTGGCTTCACTGCAATGTGGACTCGGCTATAAAAAGGAGGTCCCTTGTCATTGAGCTTAACATAGAATCGAGCAGCCCTCAGTGATAAGAAGGAAGTTCACCACTGAGGTATCATAATGGACTGAATAGTCTAAGTGAGCCTGAAATATCGGGCTGCCACTATACCTAACCTAACCGTATGGGTGTTTCAAGATGAGCCAAATCCCGACAAATGTTGCATGCGCATGAATCACTTCCAAGCATATGATCGTCAACCGCCGACGAATTATTCTTCACCATGACAATACGAGCTCTCACACATTGGCTCAAACAACTGCATTTTCGAACACTCATGTGCCGCATAGTCCTGACTTTGCCCCGAATGAGTTCTTTTTTATTACCGTACGTAAAAACTAAAATGAGAGGTCAACGTTTCCCGAAACCAGAAGAAGCGCTTGATGAGTTCAGAATACATGTTTCGTAGATACCTCAATCAGAGAGGCAAAAATACTTCGACAATTCATCCAAACGCATGCAAAAGTGTATAGAACTTAATATTTTGAAAAACAATAAAGCTAATATTTGTTTTTAATCCTGAAATATAAAAGGCCCACGTTCGTATAATGCTTTTAGTCGCTACAGCTATATATTTTAGATTTACAAAAATATTCCGTTTCTCTTAAATATTCACTCTTTGGTCTTTACTATTTTTTTTGCTCGTTAGTGACCAAACCATCTGACAACAGTAGAGGTAAGTCCTATAAGCACCTGAAGTTACATTACGCTGCAGGTGGCAGATGATTGGCATTGAGTGTCAACTCATGCCGTCCTTCACAAGAGTCAAGCTTTTTATTTTTTTTGCCTTATCTGAAGTAGCCAAAACGATAAGCGCACTACTGACTTTCAAATTGATTGTAATGTTCCATCAGCACACAGCACATAACAATGACAATCAAAGGCAATAATATCTGCAAATGAAGGACACTTAGGCAAGTACACATTTTCACACATAAAGATATATGGAGGTATATGAGGACATAAGTTCGTAGCTATGCGACACATGTCTAGTGTATCTATGAAGGTAATATTTTTGACTGGATATGGCCTTACAAGATTGGAATTTGGGTTTTTGACGCATCAATCTCCCCCAAAAAAATAAAATTTACGTATATCTTTCAAAAATAGTTAATATGAACTATGGCGTGGTTTTGGTAGATTTTGAACAATATTCCTCTCCAACTACTTTTTAATATATACTCGTATAAGAAATTTTAACAAAATTTTCTATAAAAATAACATTTTGACAAAATTTTCTATAGAATTAATATTTTTACAAATTTTTTCATTAGAAATACAATTTTGACAAAATTTTCTATAGAAATAAAAATTTGACAAAATTTTCTATAGAAATAAAATTTTGACAAAATGTTGACAAAGAAATAAAATTTTGACAAAATTTTCTATAGAAATAAAATTTTGACAAAATTTTCTATAGAAATACAATTTTGACAAAATTTTCTATAGAAATACAATTTTGACAAAATTTTTTATAGAAATACAATTTTGACAAAATTTTCTATAGAAATAAAATTTTGACAAAATTTTCTATACAAATAAAATTTTGACAAAATTTTCTATAAAGAAATAAAATTTTGACAAAATTTTCTATAGAAATAAAATTTTAACAAAATTTTCTATAATAAATATATATAATAAATTTTCTGTAATAAAATTTGGACAAAATGTTCTATAGAAATAAAATTTTGACAAAATTTTCTATAGAAATAAAATTTTGACAAAATTTTCTATAGAAATACAATTTTGACCAAATTTTCTATAGAAATCAAATTTTGACCAAATTTTCTATAGAAATAAAATTTTGACAAAATTTTCTATAGAAATAAAATTTTGACAAAATTTCTATAGAAATAAAATTGTTGACAAAATTTTCTATAGAAATAAAATTTTGACAAAATTTTCTATAATAAATATATATAATAAATTTTCTATAATAAAATTTGGACAAAATGTTCTATAGAAATAACATTTTGACAAAATTTATTATAATAAATATATATAATACATTTTCTATAATAAAATTTTGACAAAATTTTCTATAGAAATACAATTTTGACAAAATTTTCTATAGAAATAAAATTTTGACAAAATTTTCTATAGAAATAAAATTTCATTGTTGTTGTTTTTTTTGATTTAAGCTTAAAACCATGCATTGACTAAACTACAAGTGTAGCTTAACCAACAGAGGAAAAGACAACATTTTCTATAGATATAAAATTTAGACAAAATTTTCTATAGAAATAAAATTTTTACAAAATTTTCTGTAGAAATAAAATTTTGACAAAATTTTCTATAAAAATAAAATTTTGACAAAATTTTCTATAAAAATAAAATTTCGACAAAATTTTCTATAGAAATAAAATTTTACAAAATTTTCTATAGAAATAAAATATTGACAAAATTTTTTATAGAAATAAAATTTTGACTAAATTTTCTATAGAAATAAAATTTTGACAAAATTTTCTATAGAAATAAAATTTTGACAAAATTTTCTATAAAAATAAAAATTTGGCAAAATTTTCTATAGAAATAAAATTTTGACTAAATTTTCTATAGAAATAAAATTTTGAGAAAATTTTCTATAGAAATAAAATTTTGAAAAAATTTTCTATAGAAATAAAATTTTGACAAAATTTTCTATAGAAATAAAATTTTGACAAAATTTTCTATAGAATAAAATTTTGACAAAATTTATTTAAAATTTTTTAATTTTCTATGGAAAAAAAGAATTCGTTGTCACAGTAAAACCACCAACAAAGTTTAGCTTACAATTGAGTGTTTAAAGGGCCCTGCATAAGCCTCTGTCTCTCTAAAAACACTCTGTTCTACCTTCTTTTGTACTGCAAAGTATGTATATAGAATAATTCTGACCTGACCATGTTGACCAACATTTGCGGATTTCAATTTCAAATATTTGAAAGCATATATATGAACACATTTGTTCAAGAATATTTGAGGTTTATTTTTATATGAGGATATAAAATATGAAAAAAATGTTAGTCCAAACAATTTGGTATTCAAAAGTTATGCCATGATGAAGTGCAATAACGATCCTTAATAACGGATATGATGACATTCATTTATATATGACCAGAATATGCAACCTAATAAAATACACATGTAAAGTGTCATCGTTTATATTAACAATTTTTAAATCATTTTCAGATACACTGTATACGGTGGGTGCATATAGACTGGGTTTTATTTTTTAATATGTTTTGTGACAAAAGTGGCAAATGGAGAAATATATCCCGAATGACAGCCCAAGTTCAAAGGCATGCGAAATGGGAAATATTTTGAAATTTCCTATAGAAATGAAATTTTGACAAAATTTCCTATAGAAATGAAATTTTAATAAAATTTCCTATAGAAATGAAATGTTGACAAAATTTCCTGGAGAAATGAAATTTAGACCAAATTTTCTACGGAAATGAAAGTGTGATAAAATTTCCTATAGAAATGATATTTCGACAAAATTAGCTATAGAAATGAAAGTTTAATAAAATTGTCTATATAAATGAAATTTTGATAAAAATTCCTATAGATATGAAATTTTGACAAAATTTCTATAAAAATAAAATTTTGACAAAATTACCTATAGAAATGAAATTTTGACAAAATTTCCTATAGCAATGAAATTTTGACAAAATTTCCTATAGAAATGAAGTTTTGACAAAATTTCCTATAGAAATGAAAGTTTGAACAAAATTTCCTATAGAAATGAAATGTTTGACAAAATTTCCTATAGAAATGAAATTTTGACAAAATTTCCTATAGAAATGGAATTTTGACAACATTTCGTATAGAAATGGAATTTTGACAAAATTTGCTATAGAAATGAAATTTTGACAAAATTTCCTATAGAAATGAAATTTTGACAAAATTACCTATAGAAATGAAATTTTTGTTTTGTTATTGTTGGTTTTTATTATTTTTTTCTTTAAATAACTGTTGTTGTTTTTTAATTCACAACAGAGGAAAATAATGTTTGTCAAATTCATTTGGACAAAGCCCTATAGACTGCAAGATGGTTGGATGAACGCACGTTTCGGAATTACCACATTCGTCATCAGCATCCTCTACTTGCAGCAAAACTATCAACCAATTATCAGAATAAATTCAGGCAATTCACTAAACCCAAAAGTGAACCACACTTGAACCTTCCGAAAAAAGGTTTACACGATAGCCGGCTTAT
>PGFW01018708.1:0-10562 GCA_003123925.1 Haematobia irritans | reverse complement strand
TTACAGTTAGGTTAGGTTAGGTGGCAGCCCGATGTATCAGGCTCACTTAGACTATTTAGTCCATTGTGATACACATTGGTGACTTTTACTCTTATCACTTGATGCCCGATTCCATTGTTAAGCCAATGACAAGGACCTCCTTTTTATAGCCGAGTCCGAACGCGTTCCACATTGCCGTGAAACCACTTAGAAGAGTTTTGAAACCTCTCAGAAATTCACCAGCATTACTGAGGTGGGATAACAGGTTGGCTGATAATCCCGGTCTTATAAAAAAAACACATTTTTTGTCAAAATTCGTTTTTATTATTCAACATAGTTCCCTTCAAGAGCGATACAACGATTATAACGACCTTCCAATTTTGATACCATTTTGGTAGTACTCCTTCGGTTTTGCCTCAAAATAGGCCTCAGTTTCGGCGATCACCTCTTATTGCAGGCCACATTTTTTCCCTGCGAGCATCCTTTTGAGGTCTGAGAACAAGAAAAAAGTCGTTGGGCCAGATCTGGAGAATACCGGTGTTGGGGAAGCAATTCGAAGCCCCATCTCATAAATTTTTGCCATCGTTCTCAATGACTTGTGGCGGTGCGTTGTCTTGGTGGAACAACACTTTTTTTCTTCTTCATAGGCCGTTTGCCGCGATTTGCCATTCAAACGCTCCAATAACTCATATGATAGTCACTTTGATGGTTTTTCCCTTCTCAAGAATAATCGATTAAAAATTATTCCATGCGCATCCCAAAAAACAGAGGCCATTACTTGTTGCCAGCGGTTGACGTTTTGAGTCACGCTTCGGAGCGGTTCACCGGTCGCTGTCCACTCAGCGACTGTCGATGGATCAGGAGTGTAGTGATGTAGCCATGTTTCATCCATTGTCAATATCGACGGAAAAACTCGGGTGTATTACATGTACAGCTGCAAACAACGCTCAGAATCATCAACACGTTATTGTTTTTGATCAAATGTGCAGCTCGCGCGCACCCATTTTGCACAGAGCTTTCCGCATATCCAAACTTTGATGAATGATATCCAACACGTTCTTTGATATCTTTAAGGCTCTGCTATCTCGATCACTTCATTTTTAGCGGTCATTCAAAATCATTTTGTGGATTTTTTGATGTTTTCGTCGGTAACCACCTCTTTCGGGCGTCCACTGCGTTCACTCGTCCATCCGTGCTCATTTCATCATGCTTGAATTTTGCATACCAATCAATTATTGTTGATTTCCCTGGGGCAGAGTCCGGAAACTCATTATCAAGCCAAGTTTTTGCTTCCACCGTATTTTTTTCCCTTCAGAAAACAATATTTCATCAAAACATGAAATTCCTTTTTTAATTTTTTTCACAATAACAAAAGTTGCTTCACAAAAGACGCTCTATCTCACAAACTAATTGACTTACAGACGTCAAATTTTGACGTATTAATATGTATTTAATACTAGCGACGCCATCTATGTGTCAGACCGGCGGACTTTGTCAGCCAACCTGTTAATCTACCGCCTGAAAAACTTTTTGGTGTTCCGCTCGAAGCAGGAATCGAACCCACGACCTTGTGTATGCAAGGCGGGCATGCTAACCATTGCACCACGGTGGCGTTAACAGTAGCTCACCATATTACCCATCGGCCGTCACTTGAGTTTTGGTGGTCCAATCAATGGTAAATTTTCCCCTGACTTCGTCGGAAAGTAAACCCGATCATTTTGTTTGTACACACAACACGTCGTGCAGCATGTGATGACTTTTTCGAATTTATTTAATGGTAGCTTTACATAAATGAAAATTTCTATATACTTGAGCTTAATTTGCCCCTAAATTAAATTCGATAACTTTTGCAACTTCACTATAAAACCAAAACGTATTCAGAAATACGAGATGTCTTTCACATAAAAGAAGAAATGAGATGGGTTCATATATGCATTCTTAGTGCAATTCACAATTCATTCATTTGGGTCGGACTATATATAACAAAATCGTTGGTGTAAAGAGAATATTCATGAAAACCGACAAGGTTTTTCAGTGTGGTAAATATTCACCTGAAACAAATTTTATCTCTATTTTCTTAATATCAGACAAATTTGCTCCCAAACTCATAGTGTTATGCTACAAAAAATTATTTCCAACCTAACCAAGTTAATAGGAATTAACTTTAAACTCACTAACGAAAATAACAAACAGATGTTTATATGACAGAAGCAAATCGGAAAAAGAACCTTAGGAAATGCCCACCAAAATACTAATTCAAGAATACGGGTAGATCTACATACCATTGTAGACCAAAGAAATGGAACGTGATATGGATCATAAATGAATTTCTTAGCATAGATAAGTGACTACTAACTACAGCGCCAAAAAAATCTCTTTTTCATATTCAACAAATTAAATGTAGGTGAAGCATGCGCTTTACCGTGAGACACACCACACACACTCAAACTCGCAATAAATACTCTCTTTCAATAAATGTCCTTTGGTTGTATAGTTGAAATTAATAAAATAATAAAAAGAGCATTCATTTAAGCCCAGTACCAGCAAACAAACACTTGTTGAAATAAGAGAAACTGTCATCAAACACATCCACACACACACACACATTTGCATACAGGATATGTTGATTCTCTTTCCACACTTAATATAACTCTCGCCCTCTTACTCTTTTTCGCTCGCTCAACTCACTCTCTGTGTGGTGAATAGTGCGTTAGGGGCTTTCTTAATGGAAAAACCACTTTTATAATCTTTATACGTAGCAAAACTCGGTCGAATGGCGGAAAAATTGAAAGGGAGGTGTGTCACTTTAGAATATACGGATATTTAGTGTGTTTTTTTTTATTTTTGGTGTCAATTAAAATAACAACGACCTATAAATTGTCACCATAAATTCTTAAAAGGTTAGAAAGAGACCTGACTTACTGATAGCCATTTCCAAAGGAAAGGTCGCGGCCTCCTTCTTATGTTCGTTTAAACGGCCGAAGATCTAAGTTCGATGGAAAAGCGACTCAAACTATTTGTATTGTTAGATGTCTAGGCATGTATGTACATCGCTTCGATGATCATTTCATCGGGTGTGAGTGCTGAAAGTCTTTGGTCTTTCAGTAGATACTTTGTCCTGGGCAATGGAAGAA
Source organism: Haematobia irritans (assembly GCA_003123925.1). Taxonomy (NCBI): domain Eukaryota; kingdom Metazoa; phylum Arthropoda; class Insecta; order Diptera; family Muscidae; genus Haematobia; species Haematobia irritans. Next base: position 7,449 of record PGFW01018708.1, on the reverse strand, counting down.
ATTTTTTAATTCATTTTTCACCAAATGCTCCTACGAAGAAACTTCGTTAAACTTGGTGGTGTGAACCAAATAATTTTTGTTACTTTTTGCCAAAAAATTTAGCGAATTCTGCTGCGCCTTTGAAACCTATGAAATAATGTTTAAATCGTTATTTGGTCAATATCCCATAGGTGCTTATCGCAAGGACCGCTAAGGCTAGTGTGAAATGGCCGTCGGTGATTCTGTATTTATTGGAAACAATATTGGGAGATAGCCTAGCCGACCCCACTATCATACAAATTTGTTTCTCTCTTCGGTCGTGTGTGTTATGTGTCGTGTGTTTTTTTTTGTTCTTCCAACTTGCGGTTGGTCTTTCTAGCTCGATTTTGTTCGTATCTGACATGGCCCAGGGAGAGTCAATTTGCAATGCCCTCTAATGAATTGATTCGTTTGTCATTGTCGTAATCTTGTATATATAAATTGTTAATGAGTCTGACTGGCTGGCAGTATTTCAGTTTTAAATCTGCATAGCCCTTTCCTTTTTGGCATTTTTTTTTGTTGTTTCCTTTTTTGTTTTGGTTGGAGAGTGCTGCCACAGTTGTTAGGGAAAAAGTATTAAATTTTAATATAGGTTCCTCAGCGAACTGGTTTATAGATTTTGAAGGTATTGAACAGATAAAAATGAGATAAGACAACAAATAAATTTTTTATGAATAAGATTTTTTAGTTTTTTTTGTACTCTATAGATATGCAGATTTAAAATGTTTCAATTGATATTTTTCCTAGAAGACATATATAAGACACAAAGCTGATTAGCTTTCCATTGTGAATGAGCTTAGAGATAGGTCTGTGATGGAACATTAGAACATTACCCTATTTCCCCGATTTTATACAGTTAAACTAACCCCTATATTTGGGAGCCACCGTGGTGCAATGGTTAGCATGCTCGCCTGGCATACACAAGGTCGTGGGTTCGCATTCTGCTCGGACGAACACCAAAAAGTTTCAGCGGTGGATTTCCCACCCAGTAATGCTGGGTGTTCATTTCTGAGGGTTTTAAAACGCCGTATCGGACTTCCGCTATAAAAAATGGGGTCCTTGTTATTTGAGCTTAACATGGAATCGGGCAGCACTCAGATGATGTAAGAAGAAGAAGTTTCACTAATGGTATCACAATGGACTGATAGTCTAAGTGAGCCTGATATCGGGCTGCCACCTAACCTAACCCCTTATTTGAAAGGGTTGGCCATTTATTTAGATCCCAATCTTCGAAAAGCCCTCCATGATATGTGCTCAAGGGAAAGTAATTGTTAGTTTTGATATCTGAAAGGGGACCGAACCCATTCCCAGCCTATTAGTTTTAAATGCAGTAGCAAATAGGCCTTCAGACAGATGATTAATGTTCTTCTACAGGAAAATGTAGTCACTACTAAAATTCACACCATATTACGGCACACCTTTGTTTATGTACCTATAATACGATCGATTTACAATTGCGGTGCCGTTGCGAAGCTTAGGTGATCAAAACCGGTGGACCGGTCTTACACCGATTTGTCGATTATCTGTGGAAAATACGCCATTTTCCCCCCCCCTCCCCCCCCCCCCCCGCCCCCCCCCCCCCCCAAGTGGGCCGTAGACCGGTGTTTTCATGTCTCAACAACCGGCTTTCAGTTTTTATATTTCATGTAAATTTACAAGTAATGCCAAATTTAGCAATAATTTAATAGAATTATTTTTTCGTTGATTTTTTTTTTTTTGTGATAATAAAATACAGAATTCCTACAAAATTACCCTGTGTGTTTAAGGAAAACCGCTTGAATTCGGTTTATGCCGGTTTTTTTGTTTCAAAAAATAACGTCCCACCGGTTTTGTCGAAAAAAGTCAGAGTTTTTAAAACCGAGAAAACTTTTTAACAAGAAAAACAAATTTTTTGATTCATTCTAGTGGGAAAGCCAGAGAAGTCAAATCGGGAGATCTGCGCTGTTGATACTAGGGCTATACCAAAACATGGATCGATCACAACCTATATTTGGCACACTGGTTTACGGACCCTAAAATACCTTAGATGTCGGTTCCAGCCAATAAATTCTTCGAATTAACGCAATAAATTATCGAATTTATTTTTTTCGGGCTTGATTTTTCTCGTGACAATATAAAATAGAATTTCCATAACAAATTATGTGTTTTTAAGAAAACCGCTTGAACCGGTTATGCCGGTTTTTTTGTTTTTCAAAACAATTTACCGTTTCAATCCGTCTTGGAAAAAAGTCCAGAGTTTTTAAAAAACCTGAGAAACCCCGTTTAAAAAAAAAAAAAAATTTTTTGATCATTCTAGTGGTAAGTCCCATAGAAGTCAAATCGGGAGATTGGGCTGTTGATAGGGGGGCTATACGCAAAACATGGACGATACACACCAATTATTTGGCAAATCTGGTTTACGGATCCTAAAATAACCTCTGATGTCGGGTGTCTAGTTTGGGTGGAGAACTCCAAATCGGAGGGTACTTGTATGGAGGCGTATCAAACCCATGGATCGAATACACAGGGCCATTTTTGGTATAACTTGCTTTAGGGACCCCCGCATAAACACCTCTAAATTCCTAGTTTCAAGGAATCGGATAAAAAATTTCGCTGTTAGAAAACCCAAGAAATAAAATCGTGGAGTGGGCCTAAATAATATATGGGGGTATATACCGAAACATGGAAATACATAAAGATTGCGTTGTCTAGATGCTGCGAGACCACAAAATCGGGGGGTGTCGGTTTATAATGGGGGCTAAAATGGACCAATTTACACACTATCTTTCGCACACTTCTATGGACTCTATAACCTCTAGAAACTTTCAAATTCAGGTAAATCAGAAAAAAATGCGGAAATCAATCAGTGGGAATCGGGCTATAATGAGAGTTATACCGAAACAAATGGACACATATACATCTTCTAGGCTACACTTGTTTGATTGACTATAAATACCATTTAGATTTCCCGCTTTCAAGGCAAATCGGATAAAAAATTGCGGTGTCTATAATGCGCGATTTGTATGCTGCTATATCAAAACATGGACGATATAGCCCATCTCCTGTAGCGTGATTACAACGCAGTGTTTGCCAGTATTTTTGTGAAAAAATATAAAGATTAAAATTTCGAAACACCACACCAAGATACCGGTGATTGTCCTCCAAATGTTCGAAGAATAACAAGTAGTATTATGGCCGTAAGTTCGGCCAGGCCGAAGCTTATTACCCTCCAACATGGAGTTGCATAGAATTTTCTACTGAAAGACTGATCCACAATCGAACTACTTTGCGTTTACGGTAACACTTGCCGATGGCAAGGTATCTTAAAACTTCCTAACACCGTCTTCTAAATTGCAAGGTAGTCCATACGTGGTATATATTAAACTAAAAAAGGCCGATTAAATACGTATATAATTAAGTTTGACAAAATTTTCTATAGAAATACAATTTTGACAGCATTTTCTATAATGGTAAAATTTGGATAAAATTTTTCTATAGAAATAAAATTTTGCCAAAATTTTCTACAGAACAAAATTTTGATAAAATTTTTCTATAGAAATAAAGATTTGAAAAATTTTCTATAAGAAATAAAATTTTGACAAATTTTCTAATAGAAATAAAAATTTTTTTTTTTTTTTTTTGACAAAATTTCTATAGAAATAAAATTTTTGACAAAATTTCTATATAGAAATAAAATTTCTGACAAAATTTTCTATAGAAATGAAAATTTTTGACAAAATTTTTCTATAGAAATAAGATTTTGGTAGCTTATTTTTTGATTATGAACTGATATGGACCAATTTTGTGTGATTAGGGATGCTGCTATAATAACTATATACCGATATGGATCAATTTTGGGCGCCATTATACTAACACCAACGTACCGGAAATTCAACCGAGATCGGAATGAATTTTTTTTTCCTCCAAGAGGTTACGGAGTCAAAATCTGGGATCGATTTATTATGGGGGCTATAATTATGGACCGATAGCCAATTCTTTATGTGTTTGTTAGAGACCAAAGATACTTAAGCACGTTTCAATTTTCAACCGATCGGATGAATTTTGCCTCCACAAAAGGCTTCGGAGTCAAATTGGGGGATGCGGTTTTATATGGGGGCTATAATGTAATTATGGACAGAATATGGGGCAATTTTTGGCATGGTGGTTTATTATTATACCATTGTACGCGAAATTTTGCAGCGGAATGCGGATGAAAGTTTGCTTCTATTAGAGGATCCGCAAACCAAATCTGGGGAATCGGTTTATATGGGGGCTATATATAATTATGGGCCGATAATGGATCCAATTTGCATGTGTTAAAGAACATATTCCAACCCCATGTCCAAATTTATACCGGATCGGATGAATTTTGCTCCTCTAAGAGGCTTCCGGAGGTCCAAATCTGGTAATCGTTTATATGGGGGCTATATATATTTATGGGACGATATGGACCAATATTTGCATGGTTGCTAGAGACATATACTTAACACGACATGTAACCGAATTTCACAGCCATATCGATGAAATATGCGTACTCTAGAAGGCTCCGGCAAGCCAAATCTGGTTTGGTCCGTTTAAATATGGCCCCGTTTGCAATTATCCGATCCGACCTACATCAATGACACTAGCTGTGGCCAAGTTTCAAGTCGATAGGCTTGTTCCGTTCGGAGTTAGCGTGATTTCAAACGACGGACGGACAATGCTCACATCGACTCAGAAATTTCACCACACCCAGAAATATATTTACTTTATGGGGTTCTTAGAGCAATATTTCGAATGTGTTACAGAACGGGAATGCAAAGTTAATATAGCCCCTCATCCTAATGGTGGAGGTTAATACAAAAACACTATCCCACGCCGAAAGCATTGATAACAGGAGAAAAGTAATATTCTGGATTTTCGGTTTAGATGTTCCCCGTTCGGTTTTTAAGTTTTTTTTTTCGCCAATTTCGATTTTGGCAGGCAACTTTTTGCAATTTTCGCATGGTCATACGCTTGATAAATGCTCTGAATTTTGTTTTGCAGTCATTTCAACAAAGTTGTATGCTCCGAGCTCAGCGAACAAAAAATGCTGAATAAATTAAAACTTATCATCTTCAAATGTTCAAAACTGCAAAAAATTTCGAAAAAGAATGTATGGTAATATACTAGAGGTGTGCACGTGAGTAATAGTTTACTCCGCTCACGCAATACTCCACGATCTGAAACATCATACTCACTACATTCACTCACATAACAGATTATTTTTTGGTAGACTCACGCACAGCTCACCAAAAAAAAAGAAAATTTGTCGTCAGCACGAAAACGTCGCGAGTCACTGAAAAAATATCGTGACTCATGAATAATTTTATGATTAATTTACTCTTACCGAAGGTGTCTGACAAACATGTCATTAGTAACGATCGTGAAGTGTTATTAAACTCTTAGCATCTCCCAAGGTGTTCATAAAATTGGTAATGTTGAATTACTCTTAAGCGTTTTATGTTGGCTGAAGCAAGGAAGTATTTTCGTGAGTGGTTATTCGTTACCACCGACGTCACGAAAGATATTATTTTGCGTGACTGGGCACGTCTCATCTGCACGATATTTTTGGTTTGTTAATCATCTCAGCAGCACCCCCGCATTGTATGAGCGTGCTCACGTTCACGATCACGATACCAAATTTCGTGTCAGCGTGCACACCTCTAGTATATACCAAATTCATAACCACTCTTTGGTAACGGAGTGAAATTGGTACTGATACTGGCAAGCTTATTCAAATTTTATAGATAACATAAGAAAGTAGCCTATAAATTTTGATAAATTGATTGTTGGTAAATTTTCAATGGTTCAAGAGCGTAGTCGAAAATGGATAAAATCGGTGGATAAAGTATCAATTTTTTGGTGGTTTGAAGCCATTGAAGATGAACATTTTGTTGGCAGAGTCAAGAAGCTACAACTTCGTTGAAGAAAAATTCAAGAGCATTTTTTGGAGCCTATTAACCATGAAAAAATTCCAAAAAACGGAATATGGGAAAAAAATCTGTAGAGGCCTCAATTAAAAGAACGAACGTCAACCAATATAGCAAAATCCAGAGATGTACTTTTCGCCTTTCGCATCGAGTACTGTTCGCTGTGATAGTGATTTTTTGTTTGGATTTTTTGTGTTACGGCCTGTGATATTAGCCATGGTTGAATTAGGACGCTTGGTGATCATTACCCGCTGGTATTGGTAATGTCTTAAAGATGACGAATGAAGCCCTGAGTCCAAGAGGACTCAGCATTATCGCACTCAGCACACGTCAATTAAGAATGACTTAAAAAGGACATTCCTCGCTTTATGTTTATCGCAAAATGGTGACCAAACTCTCCGAGTTTCAAGCCGTTGGATTTTTGCGCATGGATTATTTTTGAGAGTTATGTTGGCGCTGAAAATACAAAAAAAATCTATCATCTCAGACGGCGCTTCGCCGTGAATGGGCCAAAATACCACAGAGCCACTTTCGTGCGGCATGCGATGGCTTTGCCGGCCTTTTTAAGGACATAGTTCGTGCCAATGTTAGCCAAATCGAACAAATCTAAACTGATTCTAAAATTTGATAGTATTTTGGGACATTTTTTGCTGATTGCAGCTTGATAGACTGAGGATATATGCTTGCTAAAATCTTTTGAAACATAATATCTCAACTAATTTTTGCTAATATTTCCGTTTAAATTTTTGTGCGATATTAATTTCCAAGCGTTTTGAGCAAGCCTCTATGAATAGGCTTGCTCAAAACGCTCCCTTAGTAATTGATGCTAAATTTTACTTATTTTTATTGCAAAATAATTATTTTCTTTCAATTCAATTTAAAAATCAATGGCCTTAGAATTTCAATGTAAACTAAAGCGGAAGAAAAGTCATGGTCATGGTTTGGCGCGAGTTTTACTTTTAGTTCATATTTTCTTGTATGCAAAGTAAGATTTCTTTAATTGTAGTTAAATAGCATAGAAGTTCATTACAATGCATTGCAGAAATTTTACAAAATAGAATACAATGTAGTGGATTTTTTTATTTATTTATTTTATGCAATAGTATACTATACATATATAATTTATTGGTATCAGCGCCTTCAAGGCTTTATAGAGACTTTATTATGGGACCTATACAGCTTTAAATCTAGAAAGGAAAATTTTCCTTAGTTTAAAGACATACGACTGTAACGGAGGGACCCAAATTTCCGCGATCCGTGTAAGCGCCTTCAAGGCTATATAGAGACTTTATTATGGGACCTATACAGCTTTAAATCTGGAAAGGAAAATTTTCCTTAGTTTAAAGACATACGACTGTAGCGGAGGTACCCATATTTCCACAAGTGGTGTCGTAAATTTAATGAAAAAGATTACAAACTTTCTTTTAATTAAAAAGCATTATTTTAATTAAAATTTGTGTAAATAACATGTCCTAAAATTTAGGTTGCATAATCTTTCATA
>PGFW01018707.1:0-11063 GCA_003123925.1 Haematobia irritans | reverse complement strand
AGGAGTGATCGCCAATTGATATCGGATGATTCCTGTCTGCATCATAAATGGCAGTGGCGTGGATAGTGATCTGAGCAGTGCTCGCTGCATAATTTATGTCTGTGTATCAAATTATAGTCACTTAAAGAACCTGTCGCGACACCGAGAATTGTCCAATAATTGGCTGTGAGTATTGTGACAGTTGCCTGCATACTTCTGTAGTCCATGTAGTGAAACAGTGTGGCACAAATTTATCGCAGCGAAAATATTGGTAATGATTTCTTTGAAGACAACTGGCAAACAAATGGTTGTGTACCGCCCACAATTGACTATCCAGCTTTGTTCTATTAGTACGATTGCGAGTTTTTCTGAAAAGAAACAGGCGAGCGTTTGGAAGTGCTTCGTACGCGAGCAATTTTGTTGGACTTGGCTCGTCTTGAAACATGGTCCACTGCTGTTTACTTTGGGGCTCATACGCGTAAATTCTTGATTTGATTTATAACTGTCGCAATGTCGTAGACATGTTTCGAAGCACCCCGATTTTATTTTTGGAGCTTTCCTTTCTAATCGACACGAGCCTTCTTTTGTTTGAGCAAATTGTTGACAAATTGTGGGATCCAACGCGAACAAATTCTTTTAACGGTAATGAAATATTGAGTCTATGCTGACTCTCAATTTCACGATAGATCACATGACGATTTTGCAATATCAGTTGGCGCACATCATCAATGGTTTGCCAATCAACAATTGATTTTGGACGATCTTCACGAAATTCGTCTTGTAGTGAACTACGACCTCGGTTGAATGCAACATACATGCGTATAACGAGGCCTGGTTTTCTTTACGGGAGACTTGACATAGCTATAAATTAAGTGTGAGTATCAGTCAATTGCACTGTGTTATTGGAGTTAATTTCAACGGTCGAAAGTTGTAAAAATTAAGAATCGCACGAAATGTTCAAGAATGTTAAATTCCATGTTGTTTGGGCGAAGATGAAGAATATTTAAGTTGGCTCGTACGAACAGACACGAAATATGTCAAAGTTGCTGAGATTGTATGCTATACAATTCCTTAACACCATCAGAGGAGAAGAGAGGGATTGCGATATATAATGGTATTCTGCTTTCTGGGAATATCTCTTGTTTTCCTAGACGCGGCTCGACGTTGTTTATGTCTGCTGTTTACGGAAAAATAAAATTTGTGGTCCATCTAATTTCGAATGACAGAGTCAGTTTAAAGGCCAGAACGCATTTCTATTGAGTGAGTACATAACTTTCCGTTATGAGCCATACGGCAATGATAACTATTATAGATTCTTATCAGATTTAGTAGACAACAAGTTGATAAAACTATCTGTGATTGGCATTAAAGAGGGTCTATCTTCCTCGATCGGATAACATGTTGAAAGCTTCATCTTACCCCGTGACAGTCAACAACACCTCGTAACTACGTTCATTAGAGATGATAAATCCACGTAATATAGGTTCTGGTAAAAGAAGCATACATATCAAACTCCCCATTCAGTTTGGCCTGCCGCCAATTTTAAAGAATTGTAACACGGCTTAACAGACTGTCTGCCAGCAGTTCCAAAAAAAGAGTTTCTTTCCAGACCAGACATTCAATGTTAGTTACTTTGTCAACAGATATAACCAATAAGAATGTTTATTTAGAAAAAAATAACAGCATATTGTTATAAAATGTTCTTTTTCTTAGTTATATTGTGTGTTTTTTCTAAAAATATTAAAGCTTTGTTTTTTTCCTCTCTAGAATAAATTTATAAAGTAACTTTATGTTATCAGCAGATGTAATATATCAGTCCTAACAGTTGTTGCTCTCAGTTCATATTAAAGCTCTCGAATTGAGCAAAAGTTGGCAAAATGGGTTAACATTTCCCATCACCATGGACGCCACATTGTGTAGTCTTAGCTGGAGATGTTGAAAAATTTTCTTCAGCATTCATCAGCTGTGATAACGCATGATGCTGGAGACATATGGAGCTAAATATTCTCGTGTTGTTCTTTCGGCTTACTGGTGTTGTCATTTGGTAGACATAACAACAAAAAAATAGAAAAATTCCATCGTTGTACGCCAGCCATGACCATAAACGCTTTTCCCAATTGGACATCAATACTAGGAGTAGCAGCCATAACGTGACTTCATTGACAGCAAAATCATATACCATAAGAGAACGATCCACATAAAGGGTACCAGTAAGTGGGGGCGCATTAAATTGTGTTTCTTCACTTTCGGTTTTTCAATAAAAACTACAGGCAGCTTCCAAAGCATTTCGGCTTTGTCCATAGGACGCAATATATTGTTCATTGCCTATGGAAAATTTCGCATAAAAACTAATATCTTTAAGAGATATCCAAAGCACATTGTTGATAAGCGAGCAGATCTGGCCGTGGTTAAGCAGCCGTTTTGACGTTCCAAACTGAGGTTTTTTCACTTTAAGATAATGTTGGGTTTTGAAAGAAACGTAATTCGATTTGAGAAGAGCATTAGCTGTTTATATTTGAATAGGTGTTTCTTTCTTAACAGAAGTTATGATAGTCAGAGACATGATTAAATCTCCGTATGAAGAATATACCAAAGTGTCTTTTATACCAGACAGATAAGATTAGTTGGTAATCGCAAAAACAAGAGCGAAGCAGGTACCTTGAAAGGCACACCATGACAACCCCTAAAGTATTTTGTATTTTCATAGAGAGAATGAACTAAGTAATATTAAAAGGCTCATCGGATATTTTGATTTTTTTGCTTACGTGAAGTGTTTTTTGGATTGCCTCTTGTTGAGTAAGATTGAAAAAAAGAGAAAAGAGTGTCCAAAATGATTCTAACACACGCGCGCGGCCGCGCGTTTTGGGAGTGGTTCGTTTTAGAAGAACCTATCTGATATGCTGCCTAATATGAGGTTCCGTCTTATAAGATATCAATAGGCTCACAGATTATGCAGTTTTGAACTGCGACTTTATCTGGGGTTCAATTTCTACGGGCGGCAAGTTCTTCAGGGAGTGCTGGCTGAGAAAGCATGCCTGTTTACAATGTTGTTGAGACGACATTTCACATGTTTTACGTACGCTCCTCCGCGTATCGTTATCACCACTGATAGTGCTCAGTTCAATGCTGACGGGAAAATTGTCGTTGTTATTCCTTCCCAGGAAGTACTGGCAGAAGAAACTGGTTAATGTATCTGAGACAGGTCTATGCTGACTTCTCCGCGTGATCTCTAGTGGTAGCGTCACCGAAGTTTACCAAAATATCATTGGTTGAATTGATCTAACTAAATGCGAAATGAATAGCAGATTACCATTACCTGATACAACGATAATTCTGCAGGCCTTCGAGAACGCATGATATCGGATAAAATCAGCCCATACTTCCCCAAAGGCGAACTTGAACTTGTTTCATCTACTTCCTGCCAACAGATTTAGAGATTCCTTCAGAATACGCTGTTCCCCTAACTTAACCATTATTACGTGAGACTAATGTTTATCATTTGCTGCAATTGCATCTCAGACTACACAAAAGTTGGTGGCTCTATCGTAATCGTGCACTGAACAGTGAATTAAAGCAAATGAGATGTATATTGTTTGCAGTTTGCAGATTCACGTTTGATGGGATAGTTTTTGGAAATTTCCCGTAATGTTTGGGAGGTGAAGTGCTGGTTAAGTTGAGTGAATCGCCAAAGAAAATTAAGGATAATTGTTTAATGAATTGTAATCCCCGCTAATATCGGGATGTTTCAAGAACATTACCGCATTCAAATTGACATTGTGGTGCGCTTTGAGATAAATTGTAGCTCGAGAATCAACCAAGTTTTCTGATATCGCTCTATCATTTTCAGGATGCCCGATAAATTGCCGCGTTAAAAAGTAAATCGGCAGCGCCTTGCTTTTGCGCTCGAAGAATTCTTCATAGTATCTCGACAACTTACTGTAGCATGGCTAAACTAGTGTTACATTGGCTTTCAATGCTCGGTCCATGGTTTATCTTTGTATATTCATCTCTGGATGTCCCTTATTTGTTCCAAGATTCTCTTTTCTGATTTTGGATCATCAAGGTTATTGGCGGGTGAATCTGATCAACGAGTTCGCACTGGGAAGCAGCTATTGAAGAAATTGGAAATTTAAATGAAGGAATAATCGACGATGCATAAATATTGAAGAAGCGAGAGCGCTACTACTGGGGAGAGCAATTATAGTTCACAGAAGTAGAAACAAAGAGATTATAGATCTTTCTCTCAATGGTTGAAAAATATCAACAGCAATTCAGTAGTTATGAAAATCGGCAGTTGAAATTATAGGAAAGCGGCAACGCTGTAATGGTATTTTGGAAGAGCTCCAGCAAATCACCAATAATTCTTGTAGACTCTCGTTCTATCAAATCCATCAATTTGCTCTGCCAATAGGAATAGAATAGGAACTTTACAAACAAATACATAAATTAACCTATGTTATTTAATGTATGTTTGTAAAGTTCATCAGCGTCTGCAAGTAAGAAGTCTAACGGGCGTACAAGTTCTAAAGTATTCCTTAGAATTGTGCGAGAGCAGGTATCCCGATCTGGCCAATTCTATATATGCTTTCCGAGAGAAAACAGGGTGCTGCAAACGTTGCTCGAACAAGTGTGGAATTCTTTCTCGTGGATTTAAGTCTGGTCATGGTAGCTTCCTAGTTCACCTCATTTATTAAGACTCCCATTTTTTGTGTGTGTTTAAAAGGTAATTTTCGTGAAATGTTCCTTAAAATACAATTTTTACTAAATAATATAGCAATACAAGAGCGTTTCTCCATTTCAAGTAGAAGTCCTAATGGGCCGCATATTTAAAAGAAGTAAATTTTGTAATGTGCGGCACGGTTCACAGAGCTGGTATAAATTCTCCGGTGCGTTCAAAAGGGGAAACAAGTTTCTCAAAAACGTTGATGCACGGAATGGTCGGAATTAATTAACTCGTTGGACGTGCTACGTTAAATCATTTTACGAACCCAGAAGTAAAAATGCAGAAAGATAACACCACTAATAAATAGCAAGACGTCCATGACACTCGCACTGAGATGCAATTACGAATAGCGTGTTGAGATGTGCAGGCAAGTGAGTACAAGTAATACCAAGGCATAAAAGAGCGGTGTGATAATGAGAAGATTGAGCGTCGAGATCCAAAGTGAAAACATAATACAGGCAGAAGAATAATATGATTAACGTATTTTTGAAACTTAACAATTCTTATTTGACACTGCCGGCGAAAGACGTTTAAGCATTTATATATACATCCAAGACATTCAAATATAATAATCCAATGGGAGATATGAATATGAGTTTTCGAAGAGGTTTTTAGCAAATCTTGTTTCTCAGCCTAAATAGTAAAACATATTTAGAAGTTAAAGAGATAACGGCTAAATAAGCTGGTAACAGGCAGTAAGTTGTCGAAGTGCTGCAAAGGTAGCCAACACACCAAACCAATAATGTTCTACAAAAACCATACAAATTTCCATGACAAGTTATGCATGTTAAGCTCGTGGCTCAGTAGGCAATAAAGTTGCTTGATGCCATGTCAGACACACACAAAAAAAAAGGAAAAAACAAAACCATGTCATAAAATCAATTAACAAAAAAAAACGTCAACATACAGCAGACACCGGAAAAAAGAAAGGAAGAGTGTTAAGCTGCAAAAACAATCTACCCAAATGGATGCATACTGAGGGCTTGCTTGCTATAAAAAGATAATATATTAGAAAGATATAGAAGCAGAAACATACAAAACAGACAATATAAGCAGAAGGACTAAAGGCGTGTTATAAAACAGCAGCCCTAGAATGTGGTGGAGAAAAGCAAAAGGAAAAAAAAAAAAAATAAAAAAGGAAACAAGAGTGTTTCTCAATCGCGTGGGAAAAAGACAGCACACGACAAAATTGTTTCTCAAAACGTTTCTAAAACGCCAGAGTCCCAACCAGCTATGAAGCATTTAAATATCAAATATGGCTGGAAGGCCGATTATCCAAATTAACTGATACCAAACCAAAAAGAAGCAAAACATGAAAGCATTTGTCGAGTTATCATATAGCTTATATTTGCTTGTCTTCGCTATGGTCTGATGGTAATTTATTCGTTCGATTTGTACGAAAAAAATATCTTACAGAATGCTAACTATAATCCTTAAAGAAAATAAATTAAAATAGCTCTTAGACATATTTTGGTCTGTGTAAAAAATCTTTTCTACATCGATATGAATTGGCAGATAGTTCCTCAGAATATTTATCATTAGAAAAGGATCATTTCTCCATCCTTTAGAAAATTCTATTATCAAATGACAGATGTTGGCCCGTCGTCGATACGTCTGTCTGTCCTTGTAGTTAATTCGCCTGTCGTCTTTCTAAAGCGCGGTAAACAACCTGCTACCGTGTCTCCGAGACAATGGTCCCTCGACTCATGTGCATTTGGATGTTGTGTCGCCAACTCATTCCCACACTTTACAATTTCCTTTGATTTTTCTTATCCTTGTTTTCTTGCGCAACTCTTATTTAGACGATACGTGTAGGGCTTTCACAGAGACAGCTGACCGAGATCGAAAGAGATGCTGAGTATAAAAAGCCTGCACTCTCACTGACAACAGCAATCATTTGATTTGTCTTCCTTAGAAACACAATACTTCGTTTTTATTTCAATCATAAAAATAAAATTATAAAAACGTACAGTCCACAAAAAAGATGGGCTCCTCAACTGAATTCGTTTCAAAAACTCAACACTATCTTAAAGTAAGAAAGCCTTTGTTGGAGCGTTCGAACGCGGCCGGGCTCCCGCATGAACAGTGTCTGGTGATATTGAAAGAATTGTTGCCGAATTCCAAGGTAGTGGATGGAATAATCTTACCCATGACAAAGCTGAAATGTTGGAGATCTTGCATTGGAATATCATGTAAGTCAAGTGAAGAATCAACAAAATTGCAGTTAAAATACCTGGCAATGGTTCGCCTAGACTTTTCCGCAATGGTTATAAATGAATGCCGTAAATGAAGTATCCACGTGTTATGGCATAGCACCCCTGGATTCAACATATTTAACACAGCAAGGCCGTTATGACACATTTGGGGGCAGAATTTCATCGTTTACTTGCAAGCCAAACAACAGCTACCAGTTGTTTCATGAACAGTGCCGAGCCGACATCCGCTCCACATCAGCAGCCTATTAAAGGCTCCTTAAGTCTGATTCCTCTGGCTACTGCAGTGACTCGGAGGATCACCAATCGTCCCCAGGTTTCCTGCTTCCACCAATTCTATGTTGGCGTCCTTGGTATCCAATCAAAGAAACTCTTAAGTTTTTAAATTTAGCAACGACAGCTTTAAACTAAATGTCAGTCTTCCTAAAACTCGTAATTTTATAACAAACAAATGACTCCCTTTATTGAGTTTACTCTGTGATAGAAAAGTAATGTAAATTGGCTTTATTAGATTTTTATGAAATAACTGTAATCTAAGAACATTTTTAAATATTTATAAATTGTGTAATGTTATAAGAAAGCTTTAATTGTTTTAAGTTAGTATATTTTCTTAAGAACTTGTTAGTGTAAGAAACAACATTAATTAAAAAAAACAACAATTTTAAACATAATTCATTCTTTTCATTTTTTGGTTTAAATTGAAATTCTTCAATTCATTTTGTTATACAAATTGGGTAATGGTTTTCCTTAAAGAAATTAGATCAAAACAAAAGTTGACTCGGATCTAAAAAAAATGTTACCTAGTTAAATTTAAATTTACAACTCGAATTGAGCACGAGGTAAACGTGAGAATGAAGATCATTTTATAGAAACCTGGCGGTTATTTTTGAATAATATTAAAAAATGCTTAGTTTCTAATGAAGGTTTGTTTGCAGTCATTTCTAATGTCTTGTATTGAAGTCCCGTTCTGGTTAGAATTTCAAAACGCAAATTTTTTGTTTTTGTCAAATATGCTAGTTGTGAAATTAAAATTTTCGATGCGTCAGAACTAGTAATTGAATTAAAATTGTCTTGTAAGTAGTATTTATAGTAGATAACGAAAATCAATCGAAATTTAACGGTCGATTTTAATAAGTATGAAACATTTTGTTTCCAGATATTTTAGGACAATTGATATCTATTTTGAAAGTCGAATCACTTAAGGACACAACGCCTTAGATTGATGAAGTTTATCGCCTTCTTGGTCAAGGAAAGTTGTTTATGAGAGAATGTTGCTCAAATAGCTCAAATAGGCTTTCGTACCAGCAAAAAAGCGTCGCCAAAAAGTAATGACAGAATTTGCTTTTGATTCCGGAAGTGGTGGCAAGTTGACGCAGATACCGATGAATTTAACATGAGCTTGTCATAGGACGGAGTCCTCCATTTCAAACAGCCGTTGCACTGAATTTTGCATTCACTTTTTAAGGTGTGATTCCAGAATTCAATGTTTGTTTTGGATGAAAATTAAACAAAATCTTTTTTTTGTGGCAAAATTTTACAATGATTTGTACCGATTTAATGAATTCTTAGCTACCTGTTTTTAACTTATTGAGAAAAAAGTTTATAATTATCCATTAAAGTATGAAAAATACCAAGTTAATAAAAATTGAATTAAAAGAACTTCCTGACGTTGAAAAAGACTGTTTTTCATATGTTTGGCTATAAACATTATATGTTTGGACACCAAATTTTTAAACACAATATTTTTGAGTGGCAAGCATATAATGTGTCATGAACTACATAACAGTGTTCTGGGACATATATGATTAGATATGTTAGAACGTAATTACTGTTTGGGACAATAAAAATGTTTGTAAATAAATAACTATGCTTTGAAATGCAAACATATATTAATTTAAAATAGGCCTATAAACAATATATTGTGTTTAGTAGGCTTGGAGGGCGTTATTTAACAGGGAGCGATATTGAATTAAGTTGGTGGTTGTAGCTTGTTATTACAAAATTAACATTTTATTTTTCCTTGGCAATTGATACAGCCTACTTCTTTTGATCCTTAAAAACTGTGTGGTCCGCTTGTTCGAATCCCGTCGGCAACAAGGGTAAAATTAAAATAAAATAAAAATTCATAAAAATTGGAAATAATTTCTTCTACAATGTTTGTATTACAAAAAGGCGTTTGGGCTAAGAACTAAAAAATCTCGTGGAAGTGAGAAAGATGTCGGGGATATCAATTGGTCAGAAAAAATTTTGAGCGATTCCAGGTCGAAAACGCTATGTTTTAGCAACTATATTAATTACCTGTCTTATTTTCATAATTCATTATGATTGTAAATATAGTAAATAATAATAAAATTTTGAGCACAATATTGTTTGGCGAGAATTTTTTTAAGGCATTAATATTTTTGGGTCGGCAAATGCTTCAAAACATATTATATGGTCACTAATAACATATTGTTTTAGGAAGACAAATTATTGAATTTGGTTCAAAATACAAAACTGTTTGGAACATAGACTACTCCAAACATATATTTATTTTGTTAGACCAATAATGCTTTCAAACATAAATTAATATAGTTTAAAAAGAAAAGGGATCAAAGTGGTAAATGTTTGGGCAATACCAAAAAATGTATATGCTTGAGCAAAAATATGTTTGGGAGTATATGTTACAGCAAGCGATTTTTGTGAGGCGTGTGGGTAGTTAAAAATAAAGAATACATCTTGGGGTGCTTTTTAAAGTTGTCCTTTGAAGAAACTTCAAATTGTTTTGGCTGGGTATTTAAAGAAAGTTATAAGCTGATATAAGATTGGAAAAGTAAAAAAATTTTTTTGAAGATTTTTGCAGTTGATTATTTTTTCGTTTTTTAGCAAGAATATCCGTGAATTATAATCGAAGAATCTGTTTCATTTCGGAATAGGAAATCATTGATTACCAAATTATTTTCTTTGCAAATCGATACATTTGTTAATTAGGCGTTTGTCCGACTTTATAATGGGTATCTTACATATATTTTGTACCTAAAAGTCGGGAAAAATACTTCTAATTATAAAATCGCTCCGTAGATATGCTGATTTCTTTGTATTCAACTATAAAGTTAAAGTATATTGGATAATGGCATATGTTTTCAAGAACTTTATTTTAAGGGCCGCTTTTTCCTAAAAAAAGTTAGAATATTTATATTTGGAATTGAATTTGGTTAACACTTTTTGTGAGGAACTTTGCACATCTGAATGGCATATACACACCAAAATATTTTTGTATTCAAATACGCAAAATCAATTGATCCAATATTTTACATATGAAATGCCTCAATCACGTAAATGATAGTACCGATTAAAAATTTTATTGAAAGAATTAAAAAATTAATTTGGATATTACTAATTGTAAAATATATTCATCAAGGCCGCTTCCTTAACTCGAAAAATCCACATCATTAGTGTAAAAGAAAATTCTTTGATAAATGGGAGGCTTTAAATTTTTTTAGTAATTTATACGTAATCCACAGACTGAAAAATATTGTCGTGACAACTATCTTCTTGTTCTTACATAGAAGACGTAAAAGATAATTTTTGTCTAAACATATTTATCCATATTCACTGGACTTAAAAAAATTCAATGCAACCGTTTTTAGCTTGTAGAAAAATCAAAATATATCCAACCCCTTTTTTCTGAATCTTTTAATACTCTCCATCTTAATGGACAATTTCAATTCAATTTCTTCCTAATGAGCATTGTTTTCAGTTCTGGTGACTTTCTTTTTCTTTTCTTTTAAAGCCAGCCGTTATTTCGTTCTTCAAATGCTACGTAATAATCCTTCCTTCCTCTTTCAAGGTATTCAATGAAAAATGGACCATGTTATCAATTAGGGGTTTGCGCGCTTTGAAGAGAATGACTTGATTTCGAGTATAATACATAAGACGCATGTTGCCATCTTTTTTACGATAAAGCCACCGATTTCACAGAAGTTTCTCTTTTGAAGTTTAGTGTTAGGAAGTTACCACTGTATGAAGTGAAATAGTCTTAAGTGAGCCCGGAAATATCGGGCTATCCTTTCACACTAATTAAAAATCATAGTATTAATATATGTATATGTCAGAGTCGGTGAACTTTCCAACCTTGATATTAAATTTGTCATACAACTAAAATGCTT
>PGFW01018706.1:11060-22695 GCA_003123925.1 Haematobia irritans | reverse complement strand
AGAACTGTTTTGGTAAATGGCCTGTGATATTGTCATGAACTTTTCATGGATGTGAGCTTTTTTCGCCATATGTTGACCAACTATGTAATTTTTTTGCTTGAAATTGTGAATATCTTATTTCAATCTCGCTAGAATAAATTTGAAGTTTCAAAGGCACACATTCAAATAGCAACATTCCGATTATGGTTTTAGTAATTGCGTTAAAATCACAGGTTGATTGTTTCTTATTATTTTGTATACTAATACATGACATATGAGAGGAAATTAAGTTGTATCATTCGATGGCTGTATATTAGTTATTCATAACTTTTCAATACTTCTTAATGGCGGAGATAAGATAAATTTAATACTTGTCTATTGTTATTAAAACCACTGGTAAAAAACAGAATATAATCTATCGTAATCTCTAGATACACTACATAGTTGACATAATTTTTGTTATATAAACTTTTCTAGTCCACAATTCTCATCTGAAAGATGTTATATAGTTTGACTGAGAAAAAATTGTGCTGTTTCTAACGTTGATACATTCAGTCACAACTGAGCTGCATATATTTAGCCCGTGCACAATGCGAACGACATACTTTTGTTAAAATTACTCATTTCAATCACACTTACCCACATATAATTATTATAAACCATTATTTTATTGGACAAAATTCATAGATTTTGATTAAAAATTTAACTATCTAACAGCTCATATATGTTCGAGGAACTTTTCAATCAAAAGTGACATTGCCAAACTCAGACTCTAAACTACAACGGCTCTATTAAAAAATAGGAGTACGTTCCCGGACATTCATCACTGACGAAGAGCAATAATACATTAATAACAAATCATTGAGCACATACTCTTCTTTGCGTCATAATTTTTGTCTATACTTCATTATGCGTACCAACACAATCATTTTTCTGTGAGAGGTACAATTTATGCTAACGGTTCTATACCTAATTATCTACGGAATTAGCTGTCTTATATAATAATACTTGAGCAGTAGGATAGAGCAAATCTTCATATATATAATCCAAAAGAATAGGGTCATTAATATTTTTAATACTTGGATTTTATTAATTTGTGTTAGAATCCAAGCCGGCATCACGATCTTGAAAAAAAATTGAATTCTTTGTCAAGAGGTACTCAAAGAAGTCTTCACATATATGGTTTCCGATATGAAAATAAAAATCATCCTTATTTGGCAGAGTCAATTTATACATCATTATGGAATTAAAGACTATATATTATCATAAATTTATCTCTATATGATTGAATGAAATTTACAAACATTGTGCTCATAAAATGTTATAAAATATAATTTACAATTGTTAGTTGTCAATATATTTTATAGAAAATAAAACCTTTTAACAAAATATTTATCACATATAATTCACTGTGATGAATATTTACCTAATTTAATCTATATGAGTAGTCATAAATACATACATAAAAGATAATTTCTTGATATACGACAGAGATATATCACAGAAAATTTTTAAGCACAAATATGTTCTATAAGAGAAATATAAGGATCGAATGTTGACTAAATTTGTGATTCCTGATTATTAGTCATAATAATTATTTCTCACAAATCTACTCTCAACAAAATGGAAATGGCTACCCTATATCAATGTGTCGAGCAACAAATATTTTCCATTTAGGAAATCGCAAGAAAAATATTGTAAGTATTAGATGTATTTCAAATTGTATCTGAATCAGTATATGGTCGCGACAATCAGACTAGTAAATAATAATAAATAGTCGGCTCTTTGATAAAGCCTCAACAGTAGACCTCTTATAGCTAGAAAATTGTACTTCGAATATATTTCTTGGTGTTTTAGTGTCTTTCAAAACGAATATTAGATACTACACTAATAGGAAAAATTTCTTCATCAAATTAGCAAAAGAAAAATCTGTGTTGTACTTATAAATCGATATTGAGAGCCCATCCTTATTCACAAAAAAATTATTACTAACACTCCAAATTGACAAGTTTAAATCTAGTTCCTATTAGTGCGCGCGAGAGAGAGAGAGAGCGGTCGCGAATTGTTAGGAATAAAGAATGTAATGGATAGATTCAAAGAGTTCTTTTATACTCAATAAACAAAAGTGAATTTACTCGGAGTGAAATGCATATTAGACACATTTCATGCCTTCTCTAGGCAAAATATAGAATCAGTGTGGTTCGAAATCAAATCATATTCCATCCCGTATTTCTAGTTCAGTCTGCAGAAATAAGATAATCATTGTCAAAAATTGTTGATTTACAGTCCTATCTACGAGTCGAAAACTTATATAAAAATTTATTTTTATAGAAAATTTGTCAAACTTGCCTTAATTCTATATACCACATATTTTGCTCAGTAAATATAGTAATATATTCTGCTCATCAAAATATATAAATGCACAAATTTATTAGTTTCAAAATTTTTGGTCAAAATAGAATTCATATTTCTCTGATAGTTAGAGGAAATCGGTCAGATTAATGATGCGAGATAATGGTAGTTAGACCCGATGTAAGCATAAAGGCTACATAAACATATGTTCTCACACAAGTTGAGTCAACATTACATTATAAGAAATTTTCTTGAATATTATCTTAAATATATAAATAATAAATAACTTATGCATATACATTGTGTTATCATATAATTTTGTAAATAATATTTCTAATAGATTGAAAACAAGTATTTGTTTATAATTTTATATGATAATAATTTTTGGTGTGGTGATAATGATAAATAATCATACTAGATAAAAAATGTTTTTATTGTAGTGTTTCCAAATCAATCAAAAAGGATAAATAGTTGGATCAAAAATCATTTGAGCATAATCTAAAGAAAATGTTGGTGTCTAAAACATTATTCATGTTCTTTGTGGATTATCTACTCAGAGTAATATGGTGAATTCTTCTTATAATTTCTGACGATTCTTTAAGCTCGAAAGAGATACATAGGGTTATCTTCTATAGTCAAACTTTTTTTTTAGAGCTCCAAAAAGTCCTGAGTAACGGTCGTTCTACACACTATTACCAGAGAAAAACATTTAATGAGAGATAGAAGTAATGTGAGTCCTAACTCTTTGCAAAATCATACCAAAATCGAGAAGTTACATGTTACCAGCATCTTAAAAAATCAAGGCTGGGACTATTAAATAACTCATTATTAAACCCACAAGTATGGCACTTTTTACTTGTAGAGAATTTACCCTGTAAACCTGTTAATCTGCTTACAAGAAGATTTATTGCTAGAGAAGGACACATGAGATTAAAGCATTCCTTACTTAAGTGGTCGTAGACATATTCAACGCATTCTCGACAAGAAGTGTTGGATTTGAAAATATCGTTGTATCAATGGAAAAAACTATAATATCCTCATTTTGCAATAGTTTTTAATTTCCCGGTCAAATGTCCGCCATTTACATAATTTTAGAGCTTGAGTGTGAATCTGAGAAACGCCATGTTCGCGATTATTAGGGCAGAAAGTTAACTCTCATTATACTCCCAGCGTATATAGATGTGAATTGGCCAAAGAGCACCAAAATGGTGAAAGTAATCCGCTACATATTTGTTCAACGGTTGTATGTTTGACGAGCTGAATGATTTTGAATAAAAATGCACGAAATGCAGGATTCTACTTAAAATATAAAACCAACTAAGAAGGTGCACTTTAGTAAAAAGAAACAGAGTCTACTAATGATTAACCGTTGACGGTCCTTGACTATCATGACGGAATGTAGATTTCGCTATATAATTAAAATAATGACAATATAAATTGTTTTTGAGTATATATGTGTTACGCACACTTATCAAGCCACCAATATAGTCAAATTATTCTTTTCAAATTTCTTAACTCTGAGATTAAAGAGTTAATTCAAATTTGTATATGAAGCTTATAACGCAGCCATACTTTTTGATGAAGCAAACTTTTGTATATTAATGTGACAGAATAAAATAAAACATAGGAAAAAGAATTCGATGTTTGTTAAAACTGCACGAAGTTAAACACGCACTAGTATGGACACCGCTTGAATCAGACGCGATAGGTGAATAATCAGCGCATAGATCATCAAAAAATCCACAAAATGATTTTGAGTGACTGTAAATACAGAATTGTTCGAACTAGATTCACAAGACTTAAAAGATATCAATGAGTGAACTGTGTTGTGGTTATGCTCCGAACGAGAGAGTCATTATTTGAGCTCATAAAGCAACAAACATGTTGGTTGATAATTGGCTGTGTTCCCAAGCATGTTAGAACCCCTTCGAGTAATTCTCTGGCGATGTATTATTTATGCACATCGATTTATGATAAAAGGATGGATAAAGGCTACCACTCTCTTTAACTACGCCTTGAATTCAATTCGACAGTCGGCTCGTACTGTGGGAAGTAAAGACCTGGTGTAACCCGTCTCAGAAATAATAAGGAAGGAATAATAGATTCCGACTGTGCAAATAACTGAATACTCCCTGTTTTTATCTGTATTGGCCCAATAAGAATGAGAGTTTTCAAATGACATTACATCAGTTGATTAAGTCCAGAGAGAGGATAACCTTTATACAACAGGCGCAAGCATTTATTACATGTTGGTGTTTCGGTTAGATTATAAAGATCGTTTATTGCTGACCTTGTTCTGGATGTATATGTTTAGTTGCTCACTTAACACTAGTGCGCCATTACTCAACATGGAAGTGCCAACATAACCCTAGTCTGCTGAATCAATGAGTGCTGCCCGATTTCCATGTTAATAAGAGAAGTCAATCAGAACAATGACCTTGAATATGACATATTTATATTATAGGCCAGTCAACAGCGATTGTACCTCGAAGTATCCAATGAATTAACATGGATATGAGAGAGCAGATATAGAAACCTTTACACAGAAAATGAGATACACCTGTGTCATAGTTGAAAGGACGAGAGGAATTTACAGCAAAAATACCATAAGAGCTAAAAATCTTTTATTGAGTGTATCAGATCGAGCAGGAGAAAATAAACAAGAACCCTAAACCGAGACCTTTAAAACTATAGATGACTAACGAGTACAAGGTCGGTAGTGCACTGACCATTTTGAGGAACCCGGAACGTAAGGTTATAAGATACATTACATGTGGATTAGTTATTAAGGAAGCGTTTGAAGGTCGTAATCCCACGAGCGAACTAAAATCTAGGCACAAATGAGCAAAAAGTAAGAAAAAAGTAGATACGTTCAACCACCAAAAGCAACCAAACCACCGAGCTAAGTGCATAAGTCATTGCAGAAACTATTTGGCATATAAAATCCTCTCACCAAAGTTAGTGCTTCGAATGTGCGTTCCCTATTAAATTCTCGTCATACCGTCCTGTATTAGCAAGCACATCGAAAAGAATCTTGACCCAAGCGACTTTTTGCTCTTATTACCCTATTACAGACATATCCTATGAGGAGATGTACTTTAGCAGGAATAAATTTTGGCTGGGGCTCTGAGTGATGAAAGATGGTATTCTGCGCTGAGCTCGCGCAGAACGAGCATGTCCAGTCACGGACCGCATCGTTCATCAACAAAAAAAAAACGGTAGGTAAAGGAAAAAAATGAGAAAGGGTCGTATATCAGCATTGGTAAACCATTCGCGTCTCTATGATGTCGAGCTTCAAGAAGTTTCATCCGACGTAACATAGAACGTAAATTTAGACCCAAAAAATATGTTTTCTTTGTGTAGACCATTTGGGGACTATTGGCGATCATCCTGTAAGAAGCTGAATTATTTCTGATTTAAAAAGATATATGGCCCTTTGGATAACTTGTCTACTCCTAAAAAATTAATAACCAAAGGAGGAAGATGTAAGAACGAGAATACCCATTCAAGGGCCCCTTAATATTGGGTGGCTAGTTGGGTTAATACAAAAAGAACAATATTTAACTACAGACGGCTAGAATAAGTTCGGTCTTCAAAAGAAAACATAGTATAATTTATGATTCCAATGGATTCGTTTTTTTATTATCAATCATAATTGTACTTTTGCAAGAGAGATACATAAGCTTATAACTTTCCTTTCTGAGACCTTTACTAGAATTTTTGAGGTGAACCATATTTTTTATTCGGTATTAGACTCCTCGCCTCATAGTTTTAGGCGTCACTCTTTCTAATGTCCGGGAAGCCAATACCAGCCTCCAATTTTCAGATCGCCATAGCAAGTAATCTTACCTTTTAAGGTCTGAAAATATAAGATGCTGGGCTACAAGATCTCTGATAGAATATAAGAGATTGTGTTGGGGATCTATTTATTCTATATACTACCTCAACACCAATTCAGATTTTTGCCAATCGTTTCTCAATACTTGTGCACGGTGCGTGTCTGGTGGAAAATCACTTTTTCTTTCTCTTGTTACAATATGAGAGCCATATTTGTCGTGTTTTTTCAGACTATAATTCCAAGTACGCTCCAATTATACTACTTTATTAACTACGTGTGCTTGAACAAATGCCTTAAATATTCATACAGATTCTCTGCGCTCTTGCATACATAAAGGTCTGTGTGCCCATTTTCTCAGATAAAGCTGCAAACGTACCCTGATTACACTATAATAAGTTATTTCATGGGTGACCTATCCAGACCATTTAGCGGAAAATTATTGCCTAATTGTTCTGTGAGTTATATATAGCAAACAATAGCAAAATGATTTTCTCCTAGAAATGTAATATTTCTTGGCATTCAAGGCTATTATCGTTGAAAAGAAACTGATGTTGTCCCATTGAATCCCTTTTACCAAGTAAAAGGGATTATACATTTATTCCCCAAGGCTAAATCCCTTTACTACAGGAGAGGTATTATAGAGTGAAGGGTTTTTTTATCTTTTGAAAATTCTTTTTACACAAATATCAGTCTATTGGACAATTTCCAAATGTGCCATACAATTTGTTGAGTAAACAAAATATTATTGTAATCTGTGTAATGTTTAGGTATTTCTGGTGACATGTAATTGTAAATTGTGAAATATTTTCATTGTTATAATCATTATGGTTTTAATATGCGTTAAAAGTATTATTTGTTTCTATGATGGAAAGATGTTGGACTTGGTGGCGTATAAGCGTCATACAATCGAAATTTTTTGTTATTATCAATTATACGCTCTAAGGGTCAGGGTGAATTGTGATTTCTTTTTCTAGCCACCTCAGTGTTGATAAAGTTGACACTTTTGTGCTTTTTTTGATACATTTCGACTGTCAAAAGCACCGTGGCACAACTGCGAACCATTTGGTGCTCTTCCATCACACTTACCCTATATATAGAGAGTTATTCTGCCCTAAATGCGAAACGTTTCTCAGATATCAACTCAGCTCTAAAAATTATAAATGGCGGACATTGACGAAATAAACATATTGCAAAATGAGGATATTTTAGTTTTTATTACACGATATCCACATTTTTGAGAGGAATATTGTCTACGCCAATACACACATGGTGTCTTTAGCAATAATGCTTAGAGTTGGTAGAATTCTACAAAAATGGTAATTTTTTACTGTTTTGTTGATTGGTAGAATTCTCGATTTTGGTAGATTTTGCAAAGAGGTACTTCTTCACAAATTTCTATTGAAATACATTTTTGACAAAAATTTTCTATAGAATAAACTTTTGTCAAAATTTTATCTCTATAGAAAAAAATGTTAGACAACATTTTCGTCTAGAAGTAATTTGACAATTTTTTTTTAAGAAAATAAAATTTACAAATATTTCTATACAAATAAATTTTTCTATAGAAATAAATTTAGACAAATTTATATAGAAAAAAATTTGACAAAATTTTCTATGGAAATAAATATTGACAAAATTTTCTATGGAAATAAAATTTCAAAATTTTCTATGGAATAAATTTGACAAAATTTTCTTAGAAATAAAATTTTGACAAAATTTTCTTAAATAAAATTTTGATAAAGTTTTCTGTAGAAGTAAAAATTTTGACAAAATTTTTTTAAGAATAAAATTTTACAAAATTTTCTATAGAAATAAATTTTCAACAAAATTTCTATAGAAATAAAATTTAGGCAATAATATTTTGTTTACTCAACAAATTGTATGGCCACATTTGGGAAATTGTCCCCAATAGACTGATATTTGTGTAAAAAGAATTTTCAAAAGATAAAAAAACCCTTCATCTATAATCCTCTCTGTAGTAAAGGGATTTAAGCCTTGGGGAATAAATGTATAATCCCTTTTACTTGGTAAAAGGGATTCAATGGGACAACATCAGTTTCTTTCAACGATAATAGCCTTGAATGCCAAGAAATATTACATGTTCTAGGAGAAAATCATTTTGCATTGTTTGCTATTTTACATAGGGGAAAAGTCCCAAATAGGCTGAGGGAATTTATAAGAGAAACGAATCTTTTTGAAATGACAATATAGGAGAAGATTGTATGAATATTAAGGATTTAGAAATTATAAAAGAATTTGTGTAAACAAATTTTACCAACAAAATAATATTTAGTAGATTCAAGAAAAAAAATTAACTGACTAAAACAATATACTACGATTATTCTTGACTGTAATTGGAGCGGCTGGTAATAGATACATTAACATATAGTAAATATTCCCCAACCATATTCAGAAAGAAAAGCAAATAGGATCAAACTCAAAAAACAAATTTTTACAAATGTTAGCATTTTTTATACCCTCCACCATAGGATGGGGGTATATTAACTTTGTCATTCCGTTCGCAACACATCGAAATATTGCTCTAAGACCCCATAAAGTATATATATCTGGGTCGTGGTGAAATTTGAGTTCGATCTTGAAGCATGTTCCGTTCGTCCGTACCGTCCGTCTGTTGAAATCACGGCTAACTTCCGAACGAAACCAAGCTATCGATTTGAAACTTGGCCACAAGTAGATTGTTAATTGATGTAGGTCGGATGGTATTGCAAATGGGCCATATCGGTCCACTTTTACTTAAGCACCATTATAAATCGGACACCCAAATTTGCTTTGTGTTGCTCTAAGAAAAGCAAATTTCATTCGATCCTGGCTGAAATTTTGGTGACATGATGTTAGTAATATTGATCCTAACAACCATCGCCAAAATTGGTCCATATCGTCCACTTTTACGTATAGGCCCCTATAAACGGACCCCAAACTTTGGCTTGGATGCCTAAGACAAGCAAATTTCATACGATCCGATAGAAATTTGGTACATGGTGTTAGTAATTATGGTCTCTAATAACCATATAAAAATTTGGTCATATCGTCCACTTATTACGTATAGCCCCCCATATAAACGGACCTCCAAATTTGGCTTGCGATTGCTCTAACAAAGAAGCAAATTTCATCCGTCGGCTGAAATTGGTACCATGGTGTTATTATATGGTCTATAACTACCATGCAAAAATTGGTCGCACATCGTCCATAATTATATATACCCCGCATATAAACCGATCCGCAGATTTGGGCTTGCGGAGCCTTCTAGGGGAGAAAGCAAATATTCATTCCGATCCGATCTGAAAATTTGTATATAGGTTTTAGTAATTGGTCTCTAACAATTCATTGCAAAAATAGGCCCCATATAAACCGATCTCCAGATGAAGGCCAAAACTGTAGCTTCGTGGAAGGAGCAAAATTCATCGATTTCGGTTGAAAATTTGGTATGTGGTGTAGGTTAGTTTAGGTTAGGTGGCAGCCCGATGTATCAAG
The DNA here is from genome assembly GCA_003123925.1 of Haematobia irritans. Lineage (NCBI taxonomy): Eukaryota > Metazoa > Arthropoda > Insecta > Diptera > Muscidae > Haematobia > Haematobia irritans. The sequence goes on along the minus strand of PGFW01018706.1, from coordinate 13,034 downwards.
CTCACTTAGGACTATTCAGTCCATTGTGATAACCACATTGGTGAACTTCTCTCTTATCACTGAGTGCTGCCCGATTCCATGTTTAAGCTCAATGACAAGGCGACCTCCTTTTTATAGCGAGTCGCGGACGGCGTTCCACATTGCAGTGAAAACCACTATAGAGAAGCTTTGAAAACCCTCAGAAATGTCACCAGCATTGCTGAGGTTGGATAATTCACCGTCTGAAAAACTTTTTGCGTGTTCGGTCGAAGCAGAATCGAACCACGACCTTGTGAATTGCAAGGCGGCCATGCTAAAACCATTTGCACCAAGGGTGGCTCCCTATATGTGAGTGTTACGTATATAGTCTAAAACAAACCATTGCTAGGAAATTAGTCATATATTGGTCCATAATTACATGTAGGCCCCATATAAAACGATCGACCAGATTTTTGACTTCCGGAGCCTCTGGAAGAGCAAATTCATCCGATTCTGTTGAAATTTTGGTACCGTTGGTGTATTTTATTATGATCATCTAACACACCATGCAGGAATTGGTCCATATCGGTCCTTAATTATATATAGTCCCCATATAAACCGATCCCCAGATTTGATCTCCGGTGCCTTTTAGAGATGCAAAATTCATCCGATCTGGTTGAAATTTTGCACATTGTGCTGGTATATGGCCGGTAACAACCATGCCAAAGCAGGTCCATATCGGTCCATAATTATATATAGCCCTTATATAAAGCGACCCCATATTTCGATTCTAGCTCTCTAATTATCGCGCAAAAGTCCATATCGGTTCGTTATTAGTTGCAGACTTACCTATATATGCATTTTTTGTCTAATATGTACCACGTATGGACTAACTTACAATTTAGAAGACGGTGTTAGGAAGTTTTGAGATACCGCGCCATTGGCCCTAGTAATTCGATTGTGGATGATAGTCTGTACACTCAAAAAAAATTTACTTAGATCCATAGATTTTGACCTTCCCTTAAGGATTTTGGTATTGATTCCGAGCCAAAGATGCGGCTTCTTTAAAATAAAGACAATTTTTACGGACCTCCCTGGCTTTAAATCTAGGATCAATAAAATTAAAATTGGATACAGAATCTCATTCATCGAATTTTGTATTCTTCTTTTACGATATATTAATAAAGGTATTTATGTACAACCAAATTCCAATTTCAAAATTCAAATTATGCCAGGTACTTCAAAGTAAAAACATTTTTCTTAATTAAAAAAAAAAAAAAAAAAAAAAAAAAAACTTTAAAGCAAAGATGCAAATCCTTAAAATAAGTCTTTGCCTATATTTGAAGCGATTGTATCTTAAATTTAAAACTCAATATGTCAGTTGAGTTGAGTTGATCTTTATTTTAAGGAAAATTTGTTTACTTCAAAGATCTACAACTTCAGCAGAGAGACGCAAAATTTCAAGATTTGTGATGAAAAAAATTGATGAAAAAATATTTTTAAGCAAGGATTATAAACTTTCTTTTAATTAAAATGTCATTATTTTAAAAAAATTTTGTCCTTAACATTTCGTAAATTTCGAGTTCTTAAATTTAAGTTGCATAATCTTCCATATTAGGTCAATATTTTTTTCAGTGTAGTAGAAGTTTATACGCAATCCATGGTGGAGGGTATATAAGCTTTGGCCTGGCCGAACTTACGGCCGTATATACTTGTTTGCTTTTTCTTTTTATTTTTCGATATTTGTTCAGGAGGGGTTAATCCCCACCCCCACAATTTTTCAAAGTACAGTACCAAAACTAAAAGTTATTTGAAGTTTGCAGAGAACGTCCGTGGTGGTTATGAAATTTATATTGGGTTCCTTTTTTAAATGTTTTGAAGGGAAGGGGAACCTCTCCTTACCCCACGTTTTTGAAAATTGGTCCAAAGTTTTCCGATTTGATTGAAGTTTAAAGGAGGCGTCTAGACAAATATCCTCTACTTTATTTTTCTATATTTATTCGGGGAGCGGTTCCC
>PGFW01018705.1:17993-28054 GCA_003123925.1 Haematobia irritans | reverse complement strand
TTGAATCCTTGATATTTTTATATTGAATATTCTATTTATGTTCTTCAATTTTTCAAAGTTCTTTTTTAACCTCCAATGCTTTCCATTCACTGGGCAATATATAGAAATGAAAGCTGTAACAGGTGCTCAATTTTTCCCCCTTGAACGTGGGATGATTGTTGTTTGGTTACCTTTAACTTTTATCTTCAAATTTATTTAAATTTTGTTTGTCATTTTTTTCATTGGCCATGGTTGTGTAGCTGGCTGGTTTGTTAACGTTTCCTTGGTTGTTGTGCTTTTGGCTTTTGATGATTTAATCCAATTATCAAAACAATATTCGAGCAGCACAGAGTTTTTGTTTAGCGATATACTCTGACAGTTGCAGAATGACGACGACAACAACGAAAAAACTTGCGCCCCAGAGAACAGAATAAGAGCGGGGCGGGGAAAACTAAGAAGAACGATAAAAAAGTCAAAGTAAAGCCAAGTATAACAAGCGACACATACATAATAAGATGATTTATAGATATTAATTTGTTTATGGTGAAAGGACATACATAAATCTCCGGTGCAGACAACATTTCGCTGATATCTTCTTTAGAACATATTTCTTTGTTTTGTGTTTTTTTGTGTGTTCATAGAGAGTGAACAACGAAACAGTTCAGGGGTGAAAGAATGAAGCCAAAGTTAGCAAGTAATCCATGAGATATTGTGGAGATGGAGATTATTCACAGATAGTATATCGAAATTTTAATAGGGAATAAGCGATACATAACATCTCCAGTATATGATGGGACATAATACAATCGGAAAAGAAAAGCTTGACTCGGTTTCATACGTTTTGTCATGGAGTTACTGCAATAATATGGATTTTGTATTTGAGATTTCGGGAAGGCGCTTAATCTGTTTTGCTTTTGGTTTAATAAGATAAATGCAGAAAAGCGGGGAAAGATAAAAGGAAATGTCAATTCATCTGGGGATCGGAAGTTGGTGTAAAACTTGAAACGCAGTAAAGCACAAAAAAAATTAGAAATAGTCATTTTTGACTTAAAAAATTTCAATAGAATATCAATTTTTTGAACAAAAGTATTTTCTACTAGAAATAAAGTTTGGTAAACAAAATTTTTATAGACAAATTTTTCTATAGAATAAAATGTGTTTGACAGAAAAATTTTCTAATATAGATTTAAGATTTTTATAAAAAATTTTTAAATAGAATAAATAATTGACAAAAACTTATTCAACGGAAATAAAATGTTATGACACATAGTTTTTCTTAGTAGAAAATAAAGATAGATTTTATGCAGTAGAGTTTTAGTTGATCGGATATTATGATAAACTTTCTCTAAAATAAGATAAATAAATAGTTTTTTGCGACAATAAATTTTTTAAAAAATAAATATATTTTGTACAATATTTACTTAATTAAACTTTAAATTTTGGACAAAATTTCTCTATTAGAAATTAAAATTTTTGACAAATTTATTCTATAGGCTAAATATTAAATTTTGACAACTATTTTCTATAGAAATAATTTATTGACTAACTTTAATTGTTTTTATTAGTAAATATAAATGTTTGGAAAAAAAATTTATAATAGTAAAATACATATTTTTGACGAAAAATAACTTATTCAATGGATGATTATATAATAAAATGTTTGAAAAAAAATTTTCTATTAGATCAAATAACAATAATTTTAATCAGAAAAGATTTTTCAATATAGAAGACAATTTGGGAAAAGCAAATGTTGTATCTTAATAGATAAGATAATAAAAAATTGGTTTTAACTAAATTTTTCGGGCTATAAAATACAAATTAAAAGTTATTGGCGAAATTTTCTACATATATAAAAATAATTGACCAAAAATATTGCTATAGAAATAAAAAATTTGAAACAAAATTTTGCTATAAGAAATGAATTTTGACAAAAATTGTTCGTATAGAAAACTAAATTTGAAAAAAAATTTCTATAGAAAATGACATATTTGATTAAAAATATGGTGATATAGGAATAACGGAAAAAGATGTTGACATGGAGAGAAAAATTTTTATAGATATTAAGATAGGAATATACGGACCGATGTTTGTTTGAGTATATTTTTGTCATGATAAAAATTTAATTGTTTTTTAAATGAAATATTTACAAACATAGGTAGACAATATATATTTGACAAATTGTTATCTTAATAAAACACATTTTTAGGAGCAAAATTTTTGGAGTTAAGTGCACACATTTTTGGGACGCCAAAAAAATTTGGTAATAAAATAATTTTTCACAATTTTCTATAAGAATCATTTCACAAAAAATAAATAATATAAAATAAATAAATTGTTGGAACCAAATTTTTCAAAATAAAATAATAAATTTTGGGACAAAAAATTTCTAAAGGGAATACAATTTGACAAAAGTCTTTCGTATAGAAATAAAATGTTTGACAAAATTTTCTATAGCAAAATAAAATTTTGAACAAAATTTTCTATAGGAAATAAAATTTGACAAAAAAAATAATCTCCTATAAGAAATAAAATTTTGACAAAATTTTTACTTATTAGGGGAAACAAAAATAATTTAAAGCAAAAAAATTTTCTATATAAAAAACACAGATTTTGACAAAAACTTATCTAATTAAAAATTAAAATTTTGGACAAAAATTTTTTTATAAGATATTTAAAATTATTGCAAAAAATTTTTCTAAGTAGAAATAAAAAATTTGACAAAATTCTCTATAGAAGATAAAATTTGTCAAATTTCGTATAGTAAGCAAAATTTGAACAAAATTTTGTATAGAACAACATTTTCATAAAAATTTTGCTATTAGAAACACATTTTGACAAAATATTTGTATAGAAATAAATTTTCATAAAAAATTTCTATAGAAATAAAATTTTCACAATAGAATTATATCTATAGAAGGGTAAATATTATTCACAAAATTTTTTATTAAATACAAAGCTTTGAACAATACATGACATGAAATAGATGTTGAATAAAATTTTTGGAAAAAAAATTTTATCCGAAATAAAATTTGCACAAAAGTTTTCTAAAGAGAAAAAGACGAACAAAAGATTTGTTCTATAGAAATAAAAATTTTGACAAAATTTCTATAGAAAATAAAATGTTGACGACACATTATTGAAAAAAAATAAATTCCTATATCCGAAAAAATTAGATATTTATCGAGAAAAGGTTTACAACATTCTACTTAGAGAAAAAAAGAAAATTTGACAAAAATTTTTTCTCTAGAAATACATTTGTGCACAAAATTTTCTATAGAAATGAAATTTTGACAAAATTTCTATAAGAATAAATTTTGAACGAAAAGAATTCTATATGAAATGAAATTTGTTGATAAAAAAAATTTTCGATAGAAAAAGATTTGTGAACGAAATTTTCTAATAGAAGATAGAAATTGTTAGAAAAATTTTTCTATTAGACAATAAATTTTGAACAAAATTTTTCTTTATAGAAATATGGAATTTTGAGAAAAGTGAAGTTCTTTATTAGAGAGGCAAAAATGATGAGCAAAAATATTATCTAGTAGGAAAAACAACAATTTGACAAAATTTTCTAATAGAAAATACAGAATTTTTGGGACACAAATTTTTATATAGATATTTGAATATTGGAGCAATATCGAAAAAAATTTTCTATACGAAGTAAAAGATTTTGACCAAATTCTCTATAGAGAAAATAAAATTTGTCAACAATTATTCTATAGTAAGACGAAAAAATTTGACAAAATTTCTATATAGAAACTACAATTTAGAAAAAATCTTGTATAGAAACAACATTAATTGCAAAAATTTTTGTATAGTAAATAAATGTTTACTAATGAAATTAATTATTAAATAAAAAGAAAAAAATTGACAAAAAAGTTTTCTAATAACGAAATAAACCTTTTGACAAAATTTTTCTATAGAAATAAAATGTTGACAACAAATTATTTGACAAAAAAAATTCAATTATGAAATATTAAATTTATTCACAAAAGTTTCTGTATTGATGAAACAAATTGATACCAAAATTTTTCTTATAGGAAACATAATTTTTAACGAACAAGTTCTATAGAAATAAAAATTGTTGACAAAATTTGCTACATTGTAGTAAAAGATTTAACCAAATTTTCTGCTAAGATATATAAATATTCTTAGACTAAAACTTATACCTAATATAAATAAACTATTTTAGAGAAAAATGTTCTGATAGAATCAATAAAAATTTTGCAATGAAATAATTTTTTATTGTATAAATTTCTCCACATTTGGGTGGATTAATTTTATTAAGCTCGAGTGCACTGCGGTCCTAACAGGCGACTAATGGATGTAACAGTGCCCTGATGGTGGTTTTGTAAGGGCGGTGATTTTGACAAATGGAAGAATACTGGGAACCACTGCCTCAGGTCTCTCCATTAAGAAAAGATATCAGAGCACACTATATCGGCCGAAGAAATAAGCTGGGACCGCCACGACCCAGTTCGAAAAAATGGGACGTAGAAACAAATTTGGCGGGTTCCGAAAGAAGTATAATCGCACTGCAAGACTAAGGTGTTATGCGGCCGTCATGAAGGGAAAATTTATTGTAAAAAATAATAGCGATAACATTAAAACGCTAAGTTTTTTAAAAAAAGTTATTTAATTTTATTATCTTTTTTCATTTTATTATTGTATATTATATTTAAAACATATCATACTTTCAAATACTTCATCGAATTTCTTCTCACATGACGAAAACTAAGGATTTTCACTAAAATTTAATTTTTAAAAATTTCTTTCTATTTAATCGAATTTTTTAAATAACGAAAGTGCTTGACAATATATCGTGTCGTTTAACCGGAGCTTTGCGACTAAATTAAAATCATCCAAATTGGTATTAATTTAAATTTAATGATTTCTTTGTATACATAGAAATTATTGGGTCATTCTCGACAGAAAAATACAATACTTAAAAAAAATAAAATAATTATAATTGTTGACCTATTAATCATAGCTAAATAAAAATGAGATGTAATTGGTTCATAAAATTTAAGTGAAATAATATTTCTATTTATCGCCATCACATCTTCAAAATTTTCAAAATGGTAAAAAAATTACCTACTTTTAAATATAAAATTTGTTTTTTTCGCCGCCATTTCCATCATAAAATTGCTAAACCACACTATTACGAGTAAAGTGCAAAATCTATTATTTTTACCATTTCCATATTTATCATGGTGAAACTTCTGCAACACTTGAGATTTAATTACCAGTGTAAAAACGATTTATGCGCACAAGAGAAAACTGGTGGAATGTGATAATTTTGAATGCAGATTTCACTTCTAGCAATTGCCACGCTTGCCTTTAGCCAAGCCATTCGATGATAGAAATATATATAACCTGCATGATTCTTCAGATAGAACGATATTTTTTTACCAGACAGGAAGATAGAAGGTGGAACTTATCGGGCATAGCGCACAAGTGAAAACGCGAAATAATGACTTTTAAATAGGGCAATATTTCTTCAAGAGTTTTTCTGGTATGGGACTTGCAGAGTTTTTTAATTTGTTACGGCTTGGGGGGGCGTTATTGATCAAAACGTGCTCCGGTTTTACACCTTGATGGATGGTCCTAATCATTCTATGGGGTGGTCGAAATCAATTCAAAATAGTAAATTTTCATCACTACCATTTTCATATAACGCGCATGCACTGGAATGTTCAACAGAATTGACTAATAACGAAAGTATTAAAAAATTGTTTTCCGTGCAAATTGAGTATTGTTTCTGGAAAGTGTTATAAACTGGAGCTCTGAGCGTAAAAATAAGGTGTATGGTATAAACTCGTCATAAAGTTTTCAAATAAATTCCCCTCAATTTGGAAGGTTCTTTATAATATGCTTTGGGCAATATAGTAAATAGGTAATTAAAAATTTAATTTAAATCACCCGCATTTTTTGCGACTATTAAATTATAAAATTTTATCGCATGAAAATGAAGTATCCATGTTGCAGTTATTGGAAATTTTCACTGGCAGTTAAAATTAAAAATGAATTGCAATAAAAATTGTTTATACGAAAACAGTCAGTTTAAGGTAAGGGAGGCAAAAATGTCTTTATAATGTACACTGGAAAAAGTTTAGATTGATCCCAACATTTGGAATTCCCTTCAACGCCTCCAATGAGTCCCTGTGGAAATTTATGACTTTTAATCATAATTTTTTTACCCTTCACCAAACTGTGGTACAGCGGGCATATAAGTTTGTACAATACCGGGATAGTCCTTAGAATTAAACTTTTGTGCAAGGTACGAGGTCGGCCAGCTTAGAATTCCAATCGTCTTCACAATTGTAATTGGGTTTGGAAAAATCGGTTCAGATTGAGATAGTGGCTCCCATATATATACATTCTCCGCTATCCCCTTATATGGCCAGAGACCAGAATAGTCTAACTGATGATATTTCCACAGTCTTTACCAAAATTTTGGCTGCAAATGGGTTCATGGTTCATTTTCATCCGGATTTAAACCAGTAGGACCACAGAGCTCTAAAATTTTTCCTCCGATTTATTTTACTAACATGGTGCATTGTCCAATGCACATATTAGCTTTGCAAAAAAAGATATATCAGCTCAAATTTCCATTAAAATTTTAAATTAAAACTTTAATTGGTTCTACAAAATTTTTCATTAAATTTTAATTGAATTTTAAAATTAAAAACTTTTTTTTTTTTTCACAGTGGTTCAACAAAATTTTTAATTGAGAGCACAAAATTCACTCGCACAAACATAATTGTATTCAATTAATTTTTTTGCGTGATTGAGTTCTATTATTTTCCGTGTTAAAAGAAAAATTATTTTAAATTATTTAATAATTTAAGTCTGAAATTTTGTAGAAGTTTAAAAAAATTTTATTCAAATCGTTTCAAGGATTAAGAATATTTCATTAATATGGGACCAGAAAACCTTTATATCTAGCTAGCACCCAACATAATTTGTACGGCATTTAAGATGGCAAACAAGAAAATGAACATGCTCAAAGTGCTGTAGTTTTTATTTGAATAACACTGAAGAAGGAGTGCTCAGCGTCTTTCACTGTTTTCACAAAGAGCGATAGATGTGTATTTGGTTAATTTTTTTTTGAAATATTCCTGGATTCTTAAAAATATTTTTTTTGTTACTGGTGTTATTTTCTTTCAATGAATCAAATTAAAAAGAATCAATCAATATTGTAAAGACCAAATCATCCCATCACAATAATTTTCTTATGTCCAGAACCTTCGACATTAAACACCATGCGCTGTGAACCAGGTTGCCAATTTGCGTCGATCGAACAAAAATGGTCCAAAAAAATTATTATTTAAATTTAAAATGGCATTTTGATTTTGTCCGATTCTCGCAATCGGTAATCTCTTCCAAATTTTTTAAACTTTGAACAAAATTTATTCGGACAGAGAAAAAATTTTGCAAACATTTTTATAGAAATAAAATTGTAAGCAAAATTTTTTATAGAACAAATTTCTGCCAAATTTATAGAACTAAATGTTGACGAAAATTTTTGTAAGAAAATAAAAAATTTGACAAAAATTTCTATAGAAATGAGAAAATTTTACAAAATTTTCTATAGAAACAAAATGTTCTGAATAAAAATTTCTATGAAATAAATTTTGACAAAGATTTTCTATAGATATAAAATTGTGACAAAATGCTTCTGTAGAAATAACATTTTGAACAAAACTTTTTCCTATAGAAATGAAAATTTTGACAAAAAGATTTTTATAGAAATACAATTTGACAAAAATTTCAATAAAAATAAAATTCTTTGACAAAATTTCTAAAGAAATGATATTTGACAAAGTTGTTTCTATGGAAAAAAAGTTTGGCAAAATTTCTATAGAAATAAATAGAGTTTTTTTACAAAATTCCTACAGAAATGAATTTTACAAGAAATTTCTATAGAAATAAAAATTTTGACAAAATTTTGTCTAAAGAATAAAAATTTATAGCAAAATTTTCTATGTATACAATGAATTTATTGATATAGAAATTTTGACAACATATCGTAGTAGAATTAAGAGATTTTGAACAAAATTTTCTATATAAATAAAATTTTTGAAAAAAACAATTTCTATAGAAATAAAAATTTTGACAAAATATTATGGGAATACAATTTTGACAAAAATTTTACAATAGAAATAAAATTTGATAAATTTTCAATAGAAGACAAATTTTAAACAAAACTTAAAATTTTTGAGCAACCATTTTCTGTTGAATGTAATTTTGTCTATAGAAATAAAAATTTTTAACAATCTATAAATTTTCTAATAAGAAAAAAAAAGCTCACAAAAATTTCTACCAGATAATAACATCTGGACAACATTTTCTATAGAAATAGAAATTTTAAACAAGATTTTCCAAATAGGAATAACAATTTGACCAAAAAATCATTCTATAGCAAAATAAGATTTTGAACAAAATTTTCTATATATAAAATTTTGAACAAAAGAATGTCTATAGAATGGAAAATTTTTTGACAAAATTTTCTATGAAATACAAGTTTTGGCAAAATTTCAAAAATAGAAATAAAATTTTGAACAAAATTTATTCAATAGAAATAAAAGTTTAACAAAAATTGTCTATAGACAAAATAAATTTTTGACAAAATTTCATATTGAAATCAATTTTACAAAATTTTCTATAGAAAAAAAATTGCTATTGAAAATAAAATTTATTATCTATATTTATTTGAGCAAAAATAATTTCTATAGCATTTCTATTTCTACAAGAATTGTCTATAGAAAAAAAGTTGAGAAAAAAATTATCGAAAATTTATGACAAATCCTATATATAATAAATTTGACAAAAATTTTCTATTGAAATAAAAGTTTTGACAAATTTTTCTATTGAAATAAAAATTTTGACAAAATTTTCTAATTGAATAAAATGTTGACAAAAAATATTCTAATAGAAATAAAATTTAGACAAAATTTCTAACTAGAATAAAATTTAGACAAAATTTTCTTATATAAATAATTTGTGAACAAAAATTTCTATAGAAATAAAATCTTTGACAAAATTTTTCTACAGACAATAAATTTTACACAAAATTATCTATTGAATAAATTTTAAATAAAAATTTCTATGATAAATTTCTAAAAAGAAATAAAATTTTGGACAAAATTTTCTAAAGAATAATATTTTGACAAAATTTACTATAGAAATAAAATTCTGCAACATTTTCTATGCAAAATAAATTTGAACAAAATTTTTTATTAAAAATAAACATTATTGACAAAATTATTCTATTGAAATAAGAAGTTTGACAAAAATTATCTATTGAACATAAAATGTTGACAAAATATTCTATAGAAAATAAAATTTAGACAATATTTTCTATAGAATAAAATTTTAACAAAAATTTTCTATATAAATAAGTTTTTGACAAAATTTTACAGAAATAACATTTTATACAAATTTTTCTAATTGAAAAAATTTCTATTGAAATAAAATGTTTTATAAAATTTTCTATACGAAATAAAATTTCTAAAGAAATAGAAATTTTGACAATTTTCTAAGAAATAAAAATTTCTGACAAAAAAATTTACTTAGAAAATAAATTTGACAAAATTATCTCATTGAATAAATTGTTACCAAAATTTTCTATTGAAATAAAATTTTGACAAAATTTTTCTATTGAAGTTTGAAAAGTTTTGACAAAATTCTTCTATTGACAATAAATTTGTGACCAAAATTTTTATGAATAAAATGTTGACGAAAATATTCGTATAGAATATGAAATTAGACAAAATTGGTTCTTATAGAATAAATTTTAACAAACATTTTCTATCGAATAAAATTTTGGAATCGGAATATTTTACTTTTTATTAATATTAGTACTATATTAAAATTAAATTATATATCAATTTAGATTAATTAAATTAATATTAAATAATATTTGAACGACAATAAATGGTCCGCTGGTAAACAAATTTGGTCCAATTTTTGCAAAAACGTTTTGTCAAACAAAAAAAAAATCATTCTGGCCGAACGCGCTGGCTGTGACATGATGCGTTTGGAAAAAATAAAAACGCGAATGAAAATTTACTCAAGTC
>PGFW01018686.1:9031-19737 GCA_003123925.1 Haematobia irritans | reverse complement strand
GTGTTTCGGATATTAACATAATTTCATAAAATATATCAACACTCAGTTCAACCAACGAACGAAGTGCATAAATAAACAAAATAAACCAAGAGAGTGCACTTGGTGAGACATAATTGTCAAAAACCTTTTGTTTTCTGCATGATTAGTAAATACACATTGATACTAGAAATCCGTTACGATTAAAAAAAAATAACTAGCGAATTCTTATAAATAGCACCGTGTTTAGTTAGTTAGTTTTTTAATTAAAAGCCTAAAAGTATGCACTCTAATTAAAACTCGCAGGTTTTTGAATCGGCTAATAACACACAACATACACACACACTATAAAACTATTCGCATTAATTGCAAAGCCTAAAAGTATACACCGTATTCAAATACTATATAAAGCATTTGGTTGTTGAATCTGCAAATACCACCCTGTTCATTAACCCAGCAAAGTGTGAAACTTTTGCAACAACAATATAAACCCAACAAACATTTCAAAAACATTAAATTAATTTTTAATAACCATAAATAATAAAACCAAAATGGAAACAACAACCACTTCAACGTGAAGGAGAAGAAAGTCTAGAAAAATCATCAAAGTCCCCTAGGCTCGTCGTGTCTCCATTCCAATTGATAAAAATAATGGATAACAAATTGGAAAAACAACGCGTGCTTTTAGAGGAAGTTATGAAATCTCAGTGAAGGTGTTTGAAGTTCACCACGATGCAGATATATACTTTATGGGGTCTGAGGCCAGTTTTTTGATGTGTTATGGTGGTGGGTAAAATAATACACAAAATATATAAAAGTTTTATAAAACAAATTTTAATAAAGTCTGATATAAAAGGTATTTTGAAACAAATTCAATCATTAAATTAAAAAAAAAATCAAGCCCTAATAAAGGAACAATTTTCAAGAGTTAAGAACTTTTTTCTAATACTTTTTTGTTTGGTTTTAACATCATTTGATATTGTGATTTGTTGTTGTTGTTGTAGTTTTTTGTTCACAAAATTCAATTTCACAGTAAAAGCTCAATCCAACAGACTCGTCTATTTGCATTGCCTTAAAGCTGTAATTAACTAATTAAATGAAGTCATTTGCGAAAGAGTGGTATCTCTCATACCCACTTGTCGCCAGCATTATTCACATTAAGCAGAGCTAGAGCAAAGCAATTTGCCACATTTACGCTATCAAATCGGATTAGTTGTGAAACGATGTGCCCGGGAAACTCTGGACAGACATTGACATTCAAATGAAATAGACATTGTGCAGGCCCTCAATATATTCGTATACAGGGAGATATATATTAGTAGTATATCCATTGTGTATCTTTCTCTCTATCTTCCTCTCTTGCTTATTTACTCTCAAGCAAATACAAAACCAATAACGATTGTGCATTCTAAGTACAAAAAAACCAAGGATATGTAAATAAACGTTTATTTCATATGTGACCTTACTTATCTAAAGATTTTCAGTTTGTTTTAATGTAAATGAATTTTAACGTCAAATTTCCTGTAGACACTGTGAAATTTTTTTCTATTTAACAAATAAAAATTTTGGAAACACCTTCTAATATGAAAAAATGTCTGACGGCAAATTTTCTATAGAAATAAAATTTTACCAAATTTGCCTATGAACTAAACATTTTGAAAAAATTTTATATATAAATAAAAATGTTGACAAATTTTCTATTAGAAATAAAATGTTGAATAATTTTTTTGTAGAAATTCAAGTTGACCAAATTTTCTAGATGATATAAAAATTTGGAAAAATTTTCTCTAGAAATAAAATTTTGGCAAATTTTCTAACAGAAATAAAATTTTTGAAAAAAAAATTCTATAGAAATAAAATTTGTGACCAAACTTTCTATAAAAATAAAATTTTGATAAATTTTCTATAGAAATAAAATTCTTTGACAAATTTTCTATAAAAATAAAATTTTGACGCACAAATTTTTCCTATAGAAAGAAAATTTTGACCAAAGTTTTGCTATAAAGATAAAATTTATTGGCACAAAACCTTCCTATTAGAAATAAAAATGTGACCGAAATTTTCTATGGAAATAAAAATTTAACCTAAGATTTTTCTATAGAAATAAAATTTTTGACCAAATTCTCCAAAGTAATAAACTTTTTACAAACATTATTCTAGGCAGAAAAGTAAGCATTTTGTTGAAAACAGAAAGTTCAATAGAAATGAAGATTATTGACAAATTTCTATAGAAATAAAATGTTGATCAAAATTCTCTGTAGATATAAAAATGAAAAGTTATTGAAAAAGTTTTATAGAAAAATTTTGACCAAATTTTCTGTAGAAAAAAATCGTGCAAAAAAAAAAATTTTATAGAAATAAAATTTTGAATAAAAATTTTCTATAGAAATTAAAAACTTTGACAAATTTTCTATAGAAATAAAATTTTGACAAGAATTTTCATTGAATAAAATTTTGACAAAATTTTTCTATAGAAATTAAAATATTGACGAAAATTTTTCTATAGAAATAATAATATTTGAACAAATTTTCTATACGAAATAAAATTGTTGACAAACATTTTCTACATAGAAAGAAATTTTGACAATTGATTCTATGAAATAAAATTTTGACCAACATTTTCTATACGAAAGAAATTGATTCTGAGCACGTCGTAAAAGTGTTATTCTATAAGTAGAAATTTGACAAACCTTCTATAGGAAAATAAAAAATTTTTTGAATCCAAATTTTTTTATAGAAATAACTATTTTGACAAAATTCTCAATAGAAATAAATACTTTGACAACAATTTTCTAGCAGAAATAATTTTGAAGAACAAGATTTCATAAAATCGAAATATTGACAATTAACTACTAGAAATAAGATTCGTGACCGCCACAAAATTTCGTAGATAGAAAAATGAAAATTTTGAAAAAATTCAATAGATTAATAAAATTTTGACCAAATTTTCTGTAGAAAAAACAAAAATTCTTATTAAAAAATTATAAAAGTAAAATTTTTGTAAAATGTCTATAGAAAAAATTTCTATAAAATAAAATTTTGATAAAATTTTTTAGAAATAAACATTTGACTAAAATTTTTCATAGAAATAAAAAGTTTATGCAAAAACTTTCTATAGGAAATAACAATTTTAGCAAAAAACTGATACGAGAAGAAAATTTTGAACAAAATTTTCTATTGAATATAAAAATTTTTAAACAATTTTGCTATGAAATAAAATTTTGACGCAATTTGCTCAAAAAAATTTTTTTTTGAACCATAATTTCCCTGTAGTTGTAACATTTTTAAAAAAAATTCTACGGTAATAAAATTTTTTGAAAAATAATGTTGAGAAAATGTTTGCTATAGAAATAACACATTTTGAAGTAAGCAAATTTTGTTATAGAATTCAATTTTGACGAAAACTTCTATAGAAGTAAACAATTTGTAAAAAATTCTAGTAGATATAAAGATGTTTGAAATTTTTATAGAAAACAACTTTTTGACGCCAATTATCATCAGAAATATACATTTTCGACAAAATTTTTCTATAAAAGAAAATTGCCGGCACCGACAATTTTCTAATGAATTCCAAAAATTTAACAAAATTTTCCATAAGAACTACAATTTTGAAAAATTTTATATAAAGAATTAACATTCTTAAATAAAATGTTCTATAGAATAAATTTTTATGAAATGTTCTTTAAAAAATAATAATTTTGACATAATTTTAGTATATCCATTTTAAAATTTGACGAATGTTCTGTAGAAAATAAAGTTTTGATAAGATTTTCTACAGAAATAGAAAATGTTTGTCAAAATTTTCTATTCAATAAACTTTTGAAAAAAAATTTCTATAATATAAAATTTTACCAAATTTTTCTATTAGGAAATTAAAATTTTGTCAAAATTTAGATAGGAATAAAATTTTTAGCCGACGATTCCGCGAGTAGATATTAAAAAATTTTTAAGAATAAATCTATGGAAATAAAAGTAGCAAATAAAAATCTTGAGACAATTTTCCAAAGAAATAAAGCTTTTGACAAATTTTCTACAGGCAATAAAAAAATTTGGTAAAAAATTTATTCTTTATGCAAATTCTTTACAAAAATGCTATATAAAATAAAATTTGAGAAAATTTTCTAGAAATAAAATTGATATCCAAATTTTCTATATAAATAGAAATTTTGAAAAAAATGTTCTATAAAAAAAAAAAAAAAAAATCTGAAGAAATAAGATTAGATGTCGAAATTTGTTCTTATAAACATAAAACTGTTGATCAAGATTTTCCAAAAGAATAACAATTTTTTATCGAAATTTTTATAAAGTGCAAAAATTTTTACCCAATTCCTTAATTCTAATTTGGCTGAACTAAAATAGCAATTTGGCAGATTGTGCCGTAAACTTTCTTAAAATTTTGGTACGATTATTTATGGTACGAGTGGCAACTGTCGTGCCCATACTATTAATGTGTGAGTCAGAGGATCTACAAATTAAAGAGATGAGTATAATTCGAATAGGGCTTAGATAAGTGTGGGAGTCGTGTGTGTTTGTGTGTTTGGTATGTTTTATAATTTGACTCATTACGTATGGACATTCCACATTATTGTCTGTTTATATCGCAGCAACCTTGTATCAGTAAAATTAGACCATTCATGTCATTTACCTCATTCATTCATTTATTCATTAATTCTTTCATTTAGATGTCGCTACTTTGTTAGTTCAACCTACTAGTGTATAGAAACATTTTAATTTACCCAAACAAAAAAAAAAAAAATATTTAGGTTTGTACAAGAATCTATTTACGGGCATTGAATGTGGTACTCGTTGCGTATACTTTATAAAGAAAAATTTTAACTTTATAAAAATTGATACGCATTAAAAGACATAGATGGTTTATCATTTCATTGCGGCTCCTGGTGATGTCTTTGAAAATCGCCTCTTGGTGAAGCATTTGTACGGTTCAGGCGTTGATGTGATGACAGATACTCTTCCCAAGCAAGCTTATATTACCAAAAATGGAGATTGGTCTATTTGAGCGATATAAAAAAAATGGACCTATTCACAGATATATTCGCCACACCTATTTAAGGACGCTAAAATACGAATTTGGATTTTGAATTTCATGCACAATAGGATAGTATGTCCAGAAAACACCAGCTGCCACTAGAGGCCAAATATTATCTACAATTTTTTGAGATAAATGTTAGCCAAAAAAAACTACCAAATTCAAAAACGGAAATATTTTGTTCAGGTTTTTATTTCTATAGAAAATTTTGTCAAAATTTTATTACTATATGAAATTTTTTGTCAAAAATTTTAATTTCTTATAGATAAATTATTGTCAAATTTTTATCTATGAAAATTTTGCCACATTTAATTCTATAGAATATTCAGGTCAAAATTTTTATTTCTATTAGAGAATTTTTGTCAAAATTTTATTTCTATAGAAAATTTGTCAAAATTTTATTTCGTATTAGGAAATTTTGTCAGAATTTAATTTCTATAGAAAATTTTGGTCAAAATTTTAATTCTAATAAGGAAAATTTATTATCTGTTTTGCAAATTTGCATTTATAGAATGTTAAGATTTATTTCTTAGGAAAATTTTGTCAAAAATTTTATTCTTTGATACGAAAATGTTTAAGAAGATTTTATTGTCTTTAGAAAATTTTGTGTCAAAATTTTATTTCTTATAGAAAATTTTGAAATTAAAAATTTTAACTTTTCTATATAGAAAATTTTGTCAAGAATTTTATTCTATAAAAACTTTTTGTTTAAATTTATATTTCTATAGAAATTTGTGTCACAGAATTTAATTTCTATAATTTGTAAAAATTTATTTGAATTTCAGAATTATTTTGAAATTTGAATTTACTTATATAGAAAATTTTGTCAAAATTTTATTTTCATATAGGAAATTTTGTCAGAATATTAATTTCTAATAGAAAATTGTTGTCAGAAATTTTATTTTCTATAGAAAATTTGTCAAAATTTATTTTCTATAGGAAATTTTGTCAAAATTTTATTTTCTATAGAAATTTTCAAATTTTTCTGAGAAATTTTTGTCAATTCAATCAAGAAATTTTAGAAATTTTCTATAGAAAATTAAAATTTTGTCTAAGAAATTTGTAATATTTTTCTATAGAAAATTTTTAGAGAAATTTAATTTCCTATAGAAAATTGTTGTCAAAATTTTATTTCTAATAGAAAATTTTGTCAAAATTTTATTTCTATAGACAATTCTTAGAGAAATTTAATTTCTATAGAAAATTTTTCAAAATTTTTATTTCTATAGAAAAATTTGTAAAATTTTATTTCTATAGAAAATTTTGAATTTATTATAGAACCCAAGTAAAATTTATTTCTATAGAAAATTTTTATTTATTCTATAGAAAATTTTTGTTAAATTTTATTTCTATAGAAATTTGTCCAAAATTTTTATTTTTTATTTCTATAGAAAATTTTGTCAAAATTATTATTTCTATAGAAATTTTAATTCTATACGAAAATTTGTCAATTTTTATTTTCCTATACGAAAATTTTGCCAACCATTTAATATCTATACGAAATTTAGTCAAAATTTTATTTCTATAGGAAAATTTTGTCAAAATTTATTTCTATAGAAATTTTGTCAAAATTTGTTTCTATAAAAAAATTTTGTCACGCATTTTATTTGCTATAGAAAATTTTGTCCAAATTGCTATTTCTATAATAAATTTTGTGCAAAATTTATTTCTAAATTAGAAAATTTTTGTCAAATTTTATTTCTATAGAAAGATTTTGTCAGAATTTTATTTCTACTAAGAATTTCTTTGCCACATTTTATTTCTATAAAAAAATTTATCAAATTTATTCCTATAGGAAATTTTTGTCAGATTTAATTTTCTATAGAAAATTTTGTCAAAATTTTATTTTTTTCATTCGATTTGTTTTTGTTATTATTTGGTTTTGTTCTTTAACATTGTTGTTGTTTTTTTTGATTTCAGACATGAAAACGCATGCATTGGAAAAAACTACAAAGTGGTAGTTAACCAAAAGAGAAAAGAATGTTTGTCAGAATTTATTTGGGCAAAGCCCTATAGACTGCAAGATGGTTGGATGGACGCACGGTTTTTCGGTTATTACGCCACAGTTCCTATCAGCATCCTCTACTTGCAGCAAAACTATCACAGCAATTATTAGAATAAAAATTGTTGGTTAAGCTACACTTGTAGTTTAGTCAATGTCAATGGTTTTAAGCTGAAATGCAAGAAACAATAACGGTGAACCTGAATTTTATTTCTATACGATTTTCTTCAGAAATTTGGATTTCCTATCGAAAATTATTGTCAAAATTTTATTTCTATAGAAAATTTTGTCCAAAATTTTTATTTTCTATATTAAAATTTTGCCAACATTTAATATCAGTAGAAAATTTTGTAAAATTTTATGTTCTATAGAAAATTTTGGCCAACATTTAATATCTATAGAAATTTCTAGTCAAAATTTTAATTTCTATAGGAATTTTTGTCAAATTTTTATTTCTATAGAAAATTTTTGTCAAAATTTTATTTCTATAGAAGGTTTTGTCAAAATTTTATTTCTAATAGAAAAATTTTAGATAAAATTTAAGTTTCTATCAGAAAACTTTTTGTCAAAGATTCTTAGTATCTATAGAAAATTTTGTTAAGAATTTTATTTCTATATGGAAATTTTGTCAGAGGGATTTTATTGTCTCATAGAAAATTTTATCAAAATTTTTTATTTCTAGTAGAAAAATTTTGTCAAAATTTTTTATTTGCTAGTAAAAAAGTTTTGTCAAAAATTTATTTCTAATAGAAAATTTGTAAAATTTTTATTTCTATAAAAAATTTTGTCAAAATTTTATTTCTATAGAAAATTTTGTCAAAATTTTAATTTCTATAGAAATTTGTCAGAAATTTAATTGTCGTTTTGGTTTGTTATTGTTGGCTCTCTCTCATGCTCGTCTATTGGTTGTGTTTTTGAGTCAAGCCTTAAATCCATACATTGAATAGAACACAGGTAGCTTAACCAAAAGAGGAAAAGTAATGCTTGAATAATTTATTTGGGCAAAGCCCTATAGACTAACAAGATGGTTGATGTACAGCTGTTTTTCGGAATTACACAATTCCTCATCAGCATCCTCATAACTTGCAGCAAAATATCAAACCAATTATCAGAATAAATTCGGGTAATACACTCAACTCATAGATCAATTACAGAACTTGAACCTTCCGAAAAAATTTAATTTCTTATAGAAAAATTTTGTTCAAAATTTTTATTTCTATGGAAAATTTTGTCAAAATTTTAATTTCAATTGGAAAAATTTGTCAAAAATTTTATTTCTATAGAATATTTTTTGAAATTTTTAATTTCTATAGAAATTTTTTCAAAATTTTATTTCTATAGAAAATTTTATTTTCTATAGAAAATTTTGTCAAAATTTTATTTCTATAGAAAATTTTGTCAAAATTTATTTCTATAGAAAATTTTATTTCTATAGAAAATTTTGTCAAAATTTTATTTCTATAGAAAATTTTGTCAAAATTTTATTTCTATAGAAAATTTTGTCAAAATTTTATTTCTACAAGAAAATCTTGTCCAAAATTTATATGCTACTAAGAAAATTTTGCCAAAATTTTTATTGCTATAGAAGTTTAGAATAAAATTTGCGCCAAAATTTTTATTTTCTATAGGAATTTAGAAATTTTTTGACAGAATTTAATTTCTATGAAATTAATTATCTAAATTTTATTTCCTTAGAAAATTTTTGCCAAAATTTTATTTCTATAGAATTTTTGGCCAACATTTTAATTTTTTTTTTTTTTTCTAGCAGAAGTTTTAGTGAACTTTTATTTTGCTATAGGAACTTTTTGTCAAGAATTTAAATTCTATAGAAAATTTTGTCAACATATTTATTTCTATAGAAAATTTTGTCCAAAATTTATATTTTCTTTAGAATTTTTTGGCCAACATTTTATTTCTATAGAAATTTAGTCCAAGATTTTATTTGCATAACGGAAATTTTGTCAGAATTTAATTGCTACTATTAAATTTTGTTAAAATTTTATTTGTATACGAAAATATTGTCAAAAACTTTATTTCTATAAGAAAAATTTTTAAAATTTTATTTCCCCCTCAAGAAGAAATTTTGTCAAAATTTTCTAGCGAAAATGGGAGCCCCACCGTGGTTGCACTGGTTAGCATCCCGCCTTGCAATAACACAAGTTCGTGGGTTCGATTCGATTTATTTTAACAGAATAATTTTGTTAAAATTTTATTTTTTGATGGAAATTTTGCCTAACATTTTTATTTTTATGAAATTTTGTCAATTTTATTTCTATAGAAAATTTTGTCAAAAATTTTAGTTCTACTGAAAATTTTGTCAAAACTTTGATTAATATACAAACATTTTTGCTCAAAATCTTATTTGCTATAGGAACATTTGTTAAATTTAATTTCGCATAGAAAATTTTGATCAAAGATGTTTATTTCTAAAGAAATTTTTGCTCGGAAATTTTATTAAATCTTTATTTCTATAAGAAATTTTTGTCAATTTTCTAGCAGAAATGGAGCCACTCGTGGTTGCACTGGTTAGCTGCCCGCTTGACATACACAAGGTTCCGTGGGTTCGATTCGATTTATATTTTAGCAGATAATTTTGATTAAATTTTAATTTTTATGTAGAAAATTTTGCTACATTTTATTTTATAAGATAATTTTGGTCAAAATTTATTTCTTATAGAAAATTTTGTCAAAATTTATTTCTACTGAATTTGTCAAAACTTTGATTATATAAAACATTTTGTCAAAATCTTATTTTCTATATAGAACAAATTTTGTTTAAAATTTTATTTCCATGTAGAAGACATTTTGTTCAAAATTTATTTATAGAAAAGATATTGTCAAATTTTGTTTTTATAGAAAGTTTTGCACAAATTTAATTTAATTTAAATTTTTCAAACTTTATTTCTAATTAGAAAAATTGTCAAATTTCTTGTTTATAGAAAATTTTGTTAAAATTTTATTTTTTAGAACATTTTCAGTTCAAATCTTTATTCTTCTGTTAGATGTAATCGTCGACCCTGTTTATTTATTTTTAAGAATTACGTTTCGTTAGTTTCGGCTATAGTGTTCGATTAAAAACGATAACATTGCTGTTTTTTTTTTTCATCTATAGTTTATTTCCAATATTTTCGATTGAATTTCGGGACTTGCATTCTTTGCTGGGTCCTTTGTACTGGCAATGAGACGACACAAAATCAAGTCACAAGATTGATTATTATTAATTCAACGTTTATATTCACTTTTCTGAAACTGAGAATGGAAAATATAATGGAAATTGCTATTAGCCTTTGAAAACATTCAATTACGTATACATCCAAGAACTCCATAGGATATTACATACAGCGATAGCCAATGTCTAAAGTAAACACAGTTTCTTCGTCAGAATTAAATTTACTCCTTAAGTGTTTAATTTTGTTTGTTTTGAAAAATAATTTATTTTATTGATTTAAATTACCATAAAATTAATCAAAAAATCTAAATGATGAATGGCAATAGATTTCATAAGATTTTTCAAAAAGACAGAGTTGAGTTTCATTTCTATGCATGGCATTCGCTTATCTCAAACTGTGAATGGAATTGTGTACAAATTGCTTTTATCCTTTGGAAAATCTAATTAATTTCTGGTATTCCTTTAACTAATCTTTGCTCATGCAAAGAAATCCAAAGGTTTAGGTAGGCAAT
>PGFW01018667.1:12950-26291 GCA_003123925.1 Haematobia irritans | reverse complement strand
TGGAGAAATCTTTACGTTCTGCGCGAAGATCAACAATTTCCCTGGTGCCAACTTTCCTGGGATCTGTGGATCATGGGTTGTTTTTGAGGGGCTATGTTATAATTATGGCGACCGATAATGGACGCATTGTGTTGGCAGTGGTTCATTAGAGACCGCATGGTAGAGCGGCTATATGGGCAGATGCATGCCGGACCTATAATAGTTTGGTGCAGAGATTGGTTAGCAGTGCCGCGCTGTAGAATGAACAAGGGTCGTCGGGTGCGATTCCTGCGTTCCGGACTTGAGAAGACAGACAACAAGTGTTCTGTTAGTGCAAGCGTGGTGGATTAGTCGAGCGAGCTGCCTGATCAGAAAAGAGGCGTAGGTGACATTATTCCTGAGGGTTTAGAAACGTCTCGTGAAGTGGTTTCACTGCAATGTGGAACTCGGGCCGTTGCGGACTGTTCCCTGGTCCAGGACACTGCCCGTGGTGCAAGCAGTCCACGAGATTAAAAGTAATTGAGATGGACACAAAGGATATAGAAGCGAGGCTAACTTTAAAAACAAAATAATAAAAAGGAAAAATAGGTTGGAAATAAGTAAGCAAAATAAGGACGTAGTAACCGAGAATGACGAGTGGCACAGTAATGAATTGCCTAAACACCCGAGAATGATCTTGGGCGCTGGGAGTTCGAGATTGCACCCATGAGGAGTATGTAAGATTTGTGACAAATGGAGCTGAGTGAGTGCCAAGCCCGGCGCATTGAGAGGGGTGGCTTCTTTCTCACGCTAATCTTCTCCTTGGGATGGTTAGGGATGCTGCGCCCGAGTAGATTCAAGTAGATTTTCTTATTTTAGCTATCGAAGATATTGCTACAAAGAGAATTTTTGACAAGCTTTGTAACTGCAAGGAAGTTAGTAGAAATTAACACTGTCTAAGTGAAATAGGGGAACAAAATAAAATGCGATCTGAGAATCACTTTATCTCCGTTCTCTGATTACGTCAGATTGAAAATCTCTTAGAACATCTCAGACACATTTCAATATAGAATTGAGCAACCTAGAAAGACTCTTTTTCTATGAAATTAACTATATCTTCCTAAATATCCTTCCAGTCGTCCATTTTTCGTCTTTATCGCATTGTAGTCTCAATGTCTGTTTGTGATCACGTCCTTCCCCTCACTTGTCTCTGGCCAATCCGCTTGTGTTAATGATGGTTTTATTGTAATAGTCCGCTTGTTATTGCAGTGCAGTGTTACCGTGAAAATTGTGTTGCCGCGAGTGCGTCTTGTAATTAAGGACAAAATTTTGGTTGGAAAGGAGTGGCGAGGAGATAAATTGGGAGCATGTGTTCCAAAATGGCTAGCTTATCATTGCGTGACTTCTTGTGGCTCGTTGCTGGAGGCTGCTATAGCCGCAGCCGGCCGCCGGCTGACAGAATGTTGTTCAACCGCACGCATGATTTGTTATTTTTGGGCTGAAATGACTGGTGTAACCTTCACTAACTGGAATGAAAAAGTTACAAGAACGAAACAATAGCGGGTCTGGGGCAATCTGCCATCAGCAAACAAAAACAGGCCAATAGCAGCAGCTAAGCACGCGGAACTTACATGGAATTAGGATTTACATTGGGATAGATTTTTAGTAAAACATCAAATTGTTAAATGGAAAAATCGCTATATACCCCGAAAGGCCTTGCTAGTTATCAATTGGATGGTTCAAGCAGGTTAGGTTGGCTGTTAAACTTGTAATCTTGTCTATCAAGGGGCAAGCGACCGGTTTATTAACATCTGAAAACACTTTTGGGCGACCCTGGTATGGTCATCGCGTGTGATAACGCAACTCTGCGGAGAAAAATTAGGATATGCGGCGTCCAAAATAAAAGACAAATGTAGCTTTCGCCACTGCCGATGGTATATGATCTGTAGGGATAGAATGGGGGGCTGACTTTAATAGTTAAACGCTCTTTGTACCTACAGGACGCTACGCTAATTGAGTATGGGTCACTGTAGAGGTGTAGGTCAGTTGGAAATGACCAGATGAGTATAGCCGCCAGACGGGCGCAAACTGAGGTGACATCTAAAATTTGGAACGGTCTAACTGGGCAGTAGCTCACCAAACTTAACGTTTACTTCGCACCTCATCCGATAGATGACGTAAATTGGGCAAATTGTTATGTTTAGATGAAATTCCTTGATGATCTTTTCGTTTTTCTAACGTCCGAACAGCGGACATTTATCCATCACAAGAAAGACAATTTTGGAGGAGACTTTGGAAACCAAACCGATGCCGGTTCAGTAAGGGTAGAATGGTTGGTAAGTTGGCTCCAATGCAGTACAGATCATGTAGGAGGCAGAGGGGCAGGACAGCAATAGAGTCTATAACGTGTCTAGGGAGATAGTTGTTCGACATATAGATACTATTAAGATATATAGATGTAAATAAAAAAAGCTGAAGCGCGAATCGGTCACGCACATTTTTAAGACTTCCACAAAATCTAATGGCTTAAATACAAAGTCGACTAATGCTCTTGGGGGTGGGCCACATCACTACAACGTTAGCAAGGAAATATGGGAAGAATAATTACTCATACTCTCAAAAAGTGACAGAAATATAGAGACAAAGAGAAATTGAACGGCAGCTTTCGAGCACGGGTTGCCCGGAAAAGTTGATAGATTCTACCTAACAGAATGGTAGGATATTTTTGTACTGTGTTGGGCAACAGCGTAATAGAATATTGAATTTTTTGGTAGACTTTTGCGAAACAATCTTCTCCTAACTGAAGAGGCACTTCAAATTGCTTAAGAAAAAAAAATGAAAATTTTGACGACGCAGTATAATTTTCGTATAGGTAAATAAAATTTTGACAAAATTTTCCAAGATATAAAATTTGACAAAATTTTCTATTAGAAATACATAAAATTTTGACAAAATTTTCTATAGAAATAAAATTTTGACAAAATTTTTCTATAGAAATAAATTTTGAAAACAGAAATTTCCCGTATAGAAAGTAAAATTTTGACAAAAATTTTCTCTGAATAGAAATAAAATTTTGACAAAATTTTCTATTAGAAATAAAATTTTGACAAATTTTCTATAAGAAGTAAAAATTTTGACAAAAATTTTCTAAAGAAATGAAAAGTTTTGCAAAGTTGTCTATAGAAATAAAATGTTGACAAAATTTTCTATAAAAATGAAAAAATTTTGAAAAAATTTCTATAAGATATAAAATTTTTAGCAAAATTTTTATAGCAATAAAATTTTTAGCAAAATTTTACTATAGATACGCAAAATTTTAAACAAAATTTTCCTATAGCTAAATAAAATTTTAGGGCGCAAATGTTTCTAAAAGAATAAAAAGTTCTGAACCGCAAAATTTTCTATAGAAATAAATTTTTTAACAAAAAGTTTTTCTATAAAAATAAAAAATTTGAACAAATTTTATATAGAGAATATAATTTTGACAAAATTTCCTATAGAAATATCAGTGTTGATCAAAATTTTCTATAGAAATAAGAATGTTGACAAAATTTTCGAATATAAATAAAATTTTTGTATAGAAATAAAATTCTTGACATAAAATTCTATAAGAAATAAATTTTGACAAATTATTCTATAGAGAATAAAATTGTTGACAAAATTTTTCTATACGAAATAAAATTTTGACAAATTTTCTATAGAAGATAGTTTTGACAAAAATTTTCTATAGAAATAAAATTTTGACAAACTTTTTATAGGAAATATTAATTTTGACAGAAATTTTCTATGAAGCATAAATAAAATTTTTAGCAAAAGTTTGTAGCATTATTAAAAGTTTTTGACAAAATCTTCTATATTAATGACAATAACAATCCATGATCAAGATCTTCCTAATAGAAATGAGAGATAAGAGTTTTGACTCAAGAATTTTCTATTGAAAGGATAAAATTTGACAAAAATTTTCTATTGAAATAAAATTATTGACAAAATTTGTCTATTGAAATAGAAATTTTGAGACAAAAATTTTTCTACAGAAATAAAATTTTAACTACGGAGAATTTGTCTAATAGGAGTTTTATAATTTACAAAATTTTTCCTATGAAATAAAATTTTTGCACAAAATTTTCTATAGAAATAGAAATTTTGGACAAAATTTTTCTAATAGAAATAAAAATGTTGACGAAAATTTTTCCTATAGAAATAAAATTTGACAATTTTCTAGTAGAAATAAAAATTTTTTACAAAATTGTCTTATAGAAATAAAATTTGTGACAAAATTTTCTAAAGAATAAAATGTTTGACTAATTCCTCTATAGAAAATAACATTTTGCAAAAAAATTTCCTATAGAAATAAAATTTTTAACAAAAAATTTCCTAAATAGAAATAAAAATGTTTTATAGCAAAATTTTCATATAGAAAATTAAAACGTTTGACGAATTCTCTATAGAAATAAAATTTGAAAATTTTCTATAGAAATAAAATTTTACCAAAATTTCCTATATGAAAAAAAAATTTGACAAAATTTTCTATAATAAATAAAATTTTTGCCCAATATGTTCTAATAGAAAATAAAAATTTTGAAAGAATTTTCTATAGAAATAAAATTGCGAAAAATTTTTCTATAGAAATAAATTTTGACAAAATTTATCTATAGAAATAAAATTTTGACAAAATTGTCTATAAAAAAAAAATTTTACAAAAAATTTTCTATAGCAAATAAAAGTTCGACAAAATTTTCTATGGAAAAAAATCTAGATAATGCATAATGATTTTGGCAAATTTTCTAGAAGAAATAAAATTTTGAGAAAAAAATTGGGGTAATATGGAAAAAATTTTGGGAATTTTGTATATTTGTATGATTTGTGAAAAAAACTTTCTTCAAAATTTGGTAGATTTATTTTTTGCACGGTGGCAAGCACCGTGCCTTAGCTAGGTTTCTCCTTGATGTTCTTGCATGAAAACCTACCGCTCTTCTAACCCCAGGATTGACCGGCAATTGTAATGCCTCGATCTCTGGATCATCCATGTATGAACCAAGTCCCTCTTTGTCACCCTTCTTCCCTCTGATATGCAGTCTAAAATTCTCAGGAGCCAGATTATTCTGGCGTTAGGAATTCATTCGGTGCTCATAGTCACGTGGGCCAAACATACGCTCCTTTCATAATAAGATGGACTCGTTTCTATAGGGAGAATAACCTAAAAATACAATTGGGGTAATGGAGACCACATTAACTCTAGTTAATTATAGTAGCACTCCATGAGTTTCCTTTCCTACACCAGACCATTGACGCATAAGTTAGGAGTGGTCTCAAAATATTTTCGTATATCTAGTGTATCATTATTGTGTCGAACTACCGTTCTCCTGCATAGTGCCAAATATCTGTAATCCTTTTCAATCCTCTCTTTAGCTTCGTAGAAAACTTTTTCTAAGATTAGATCCCATAATAGTACCTAAAATACTCTCTTCGGAAGATCAGACTTTCTTCTCTATATTAATAGCATGACTCTATTTTCTCGCGGTTCAATATACGAAAGCCTTAGGTTTTGATCAGAGAGATGGAATCGCAAAAGATCCACTCATCTTAGTTTAGATTTAAATGCCCCATGATTGTACTTAGAAAACTCTGTTTGGAATATCAGTCATTTCTTGTGAAATTCTCTACGGCTTTTCCACTTCCGAAGATCCACCCCAGCAGAAGTGTTGTTATTGTCTACGTAACAGACGGGTTTGGCCAGAACCTTTATTAGTGTAGGTGTTATGGATTGGGAACATGGTATGGTATGGACCAGGCTGCAATTGTTTGCCATTCCCATCTTGAATACAAAGGGCCATGGTTTCAATCCCAATTCCAACTAAACATCAGCAAGTTTTTCTAGGGCGGATTATACCCTCTCTATAATGCTGGTGACAACTCTGTTAGTTTCAAAACTTCTCTAAATGGTTTCACCACAATGTGAAACTCCGTTCGGACTCGGCGATGAAAAGAGGTTCCTTGTCACTGAACTAAACATAGAATCGTATAGCACTCATTGATAAGAGAGAAGTTCACCACCTGTGGTACTGCAACAGACTGAATAGTCCAAGTGTGCCTAAAGCAACGGGCTGCCACTAACCTAACTATAAGAAGTTCCTCTCTTCACCTTCCTTTGTAACAGTATCTGTATTGATCCTAATATTGATTGATGCTATTTTTAGGGGGAAATATGTATTCTTCAAGAGACTCATTCAATCCCCATTCTGCTTCCACATCCACTATGGGTTCGTTTTCGGTTTTAGAGAGGAATTTCTTTATATTCGACATCTTGATAACGTGGAAAAATGTCAAGAACTGCATTCCACAAACTTTGCCCTATTATTGTATTTTGCCTGAAACGAACATGTGATTTAAGTTCCCAGAATCATTTTCGTTCTTTCAATTACTGTCGTAATATTCTTAAAAGCTTAAGATTTCCTTTACTAATGCTTGCTCATCTTTCCTTTCCCTACGGGAAATTAGTGCAAATTGCCACTAATTCGGACCCATTAGCAGGACTTGGTACTAGTGGTTCCAGTTTTATCAACATTTAATTGTCATATAATTTATGATTTTTGTTAACATCACTTTTATTAAATCTTTTTTGAACCCACACTTATACTACAATACAACTATCAGAATTATTTATTGTTAACATATTCTAATTCTGGTGCGAATACAGATGGAAAGTTGTCCCAGACTGTTCATGAGCAATTGTTCTATGGGTTAGTGTCCTACTAAGGTTGTTCCAGGACGTAGTCCTTTTGGGATGAGTCAAGTCGTGTCCTAAAGTGTAATTTTCCCAGCCAATGGACAAAAGCCCATGTTAGATCAAACGGTCCATTGCCATTACGCTCTTGACCTAGAAATATGATACTGGTCCATACACACCAGGCGGACTACACCTGTACCGGTTCTTTGGGGATCCATTTCCCGTTAGGGTTCATACAAAGGATTTTACTTTCGCAAATTTCTTCTCTCAACTCTCTTCGAAAAACGTTTACCGGTGGACACCGTTAATTTTCAACTTGATCTTTATTAAGATAGAAATTTGTTTATCGGGATTTCTAAAAGGTTCAAATCGCGTCTCGGGTGTAAATTCAAACAAGTATATACGGCCGTAAGTTCGGGCCAGGCCGAATCTTATGTACCTCCACCACGGATTGATTAGAAACTGTTGTACTATAAGATATGGCATCCACAATCGAATTAATTGTTGTGTTATCTTAAAAACTTCTTAACATTCGCTTTCTAAACTTTAAAAAAAAAATATTCATATAATCTGAGTGTACGAAAAATTTTATTTATGCATTAGGTATGTTTACAATATTTTTTATACTATTAAAATTGCAGCCGACGGGTATAATGTAGCTAGACAATTTTCCTAGGGGGTGGCTATAGCCCCCCTACTTAAACTTTATAACTGATCTTATAGTGTAACTGAATGTTTTATTTCATAAAAATGAATAAAAAAATAGACATCAAAATAACTCGACAATCAATTTATAATAAAGCAACTAAAAGTACCCTGCGGGGAAATTGGTGCAAATTGCCACTGACGGACCTATCACAGAACTGGTACCTGTGCTCCAGTTAGTTGCAATTTTCACATTTAGTGAAATAAAATTATCAGAATAACCTTTTGTTTCGCAGATATTTCGCAAAAGTTTTTTTTTTTTTGCCATTTTCTGTTCATTGGAGGCCCAATATTGAAAGCATGATTTTTCTAAGAGATTTTCCGAGACTGGCGTTCCTGAGCGACCTGTTTCATGCGGCCATTGCTCCTGCCTAAATGCGTGTCACCAGGAGTGATCTTTGGATGAAGTCCAAGATCGTCGTTCCTAAAAATGTAATCGTTTACTCGCGTCAATGACAGAACCCATGTTAAAGTGGACGGTTCCCTTGCCATACGTTTTGAATCAGAACTGGACCTGGCCCATACACACCAGGGGACTAGTCCCGTACCAGTTCTGTGTGTTGATCATTTCCCTTAGGGTAGTTCCACACTTTCGATCAAAATGGAATTGGGAGTTTGTTCTAAAGGCCACAACTTTTTAAAAGCACTTTCCAAAAGATGTCCTTCACAAAGAGTTAACTAGTTTTAAACTACATCAGGAAGTTTTTTTCTTCATTTTTTATGATTTTAATGGCGTAATTATTTTATTTCTTTTTTTCAAATAGTTTGGAAAACAGAAGTTTAGTACATAAATAAATGGTTACAAATTATTCAAATTCTGCCACAAAAATGCCTAAATCCCATTATTAGAAAAATCGATAATATTTGAAAAAACCGTTCAAACAAGAGTTAGAACGCATTAAAATCATAAAAAGTATGAAAAATTATTTATTTGGGAAAATATCACAAAAATTCTTTAATTCACATTCAACAACACTAAATTGCAGATCACACCGTTTAAGAAGTGATGCAAATTCATTGCAACGCGTTGTTTGAACACGGTGGACATTTCGTTCGTCATGACAAGCGTTCATATTACATTCATCGCTTCTCCGCCCAGATTTATGTACCACTTCCAGACCCAAAAGAAACACTTTTCACTTCTTTTTTTGGCGACGCTTTTTTGCAGTATTATTAAGATATTAATTTATGAAAGAATAGATTTAATATTCAATACTATTTTTTATTCAACTAAATCATAAGTTCAACCACAGCTTTATTTCATAAATATCAGACCAAAGTAATTCGATTGTGCATGAAAGTCTTTAGTGAAAAACTTTGTGCGCTTGTACGAGTATATACTGTTTAATTTTTATAAAACTGTAAAATCGTTAAATAGGTTTTCAATATTTCTGAGGGAGCCTGGCTAAAATTTTCTGGGGGGCGTCTAAGGCTTCCTCCCCAGAGGACCTTCCTTACGCTTATCTTGGCCGGACGCGGCTTTTTGGGGCCACAAAATAAATCAATGACTTCTTCAGTCGCGCACATTTATTCGGCGATGAACCCGCCATTAATGCCAATCCTTTTGAGTCTACTAGTCGGATATTTCTAAGATATCGTCTTTAAATCTCTTCATTGGTCTGAAAATGAACTTTCGTTATTGAGCACGTAGTAACTGCAGGGATGGAAAATGCGGTACTATAGTACTTTTTTTCAAACTCTTTTTTTCAACCACGTCAGATTACCGTGAGTACCCCCCGCGAATTAAGTTTAGTACCTTTTGTGTAGACACTTTTTGAAGTCAGGATATCAGATTTATGGTACAAATAGCTTTGACAAAATATTTTAATACTTGAGAAAGTCTTTATCAACCTTATTTGCTAATAGTCTTTTTACAAAATATTGGCAAACAGACTGTTCATGTGTGCGCAAGAAATATCGTCGATTTTGTAAAGACATAGTCAAACTGGATTTTATTGACTTCAAAGAGAAGTATTCTAGTCGAAAAATGAATGTGATTCTATATTATCGATTTTTTATTTCGGTTAGAAAATCGTTTGTCAAAAACTCCATATAAATTTCTATATTAGAATTTTTGCACAAATTTTACTTTTTATAGAAAATTTTTGTAAAAATTTTATTTTCCTTTAAAATTTCAGTCTTCTGACAATTCAAGTTCTTCCATGAAAGTTTTCGTTGAAATTTAGTTAAAAAGTACCTTGCGCTCAAAAAATACCTTTTTTGTACTATTCTTAAAATTGTATTTTCCATCCCTGAGTAACTGGCAACAGAGAGTGACCAAAATTTTTAAAACGAATATGCACGTTTGGAAATATCTTCTTTAATTGCTTTCCATCGCCGGCTGAATTAGGCAGGTCTTTTCGCAGGTTTTACGCCATCTTCATTACACATGTGTGTTGCTGTTTCGTTGTTGTTGCTGATGGCCAACACAGTCCGACCGTTCCACAAATAGCGAACAACCAAACACACATAAAAAGCAGAAATACATTTCCAAAAAATGAAAATTTGTGGTGCGAGAACAAAACAATTTGTTTTTTATCGACCGTCGTTTGACGGTGGCTTTTCAACCAGTATTCTGATGTTTTTTGCTGCAAGTTTGTATAGTAAGGCGGTTTTTGTCAAAATAAAACCTCCCAGCTTTTCTTCAACATCTTTCGATAAGAATTATTCTTATGCAGCTAAAAATATATATTTATCTATATAAAAGTATTCATTCATTTCGGGGGGGGGGGGGGGGGGGGGGGGGGTTGATCCCCCTTCATCACCCCTGAATACGGCCTTGATTCTGAGGGCTATATATAACTATAGACCGATATGCGACCTAGTTTTAGTGCATGGTTGTTAATGGCCATATACTAGCACAATGTACCAAATTTCAACTGACTCGGATGAAATTTGGTCCTCAAGAGGCCTCCAAAAACCATCAATCGCGGGATCGTTTTATATGCGGGCTATATTATGGGATTATGCGACACTTTTTGTCATGGCTGTTAAATATCATATACTACCCACCACGTCACCCAAATTTCAACTAGATCGGTATGAATTTTGTTTCTCCAAAAGCACGCGGAGGTCAAATCTAGGGATTCGGTTTATATGGGGCTATATATAATTAATGGAATTCTTGCATGCGTTGATTGGATTACCATATACTAACATCAGCGTACCAAATTTTCAACAGATCGGACATGAATTTTTGCGATTCTTCCAAGGGGCGTCCGGCAGTGCTTAATCTGGGTATCGGTTTATATGGGGGCTATATTAATTATGGACCGATTTCAACCAATTTTTGCGATGGCGGTGTTGAGACCATATATTAACACCACGTACCACATTTCAACTGAATCAGATGAATTTTGGTCTTCCAAGTGGCTCCGGAGGTCAAATCTGGTGATCGGTTTTTATGGGGGCTATATATAATTATGGACCGATGTGGACCAATTTTTGCATGGTTGTTAGAGTTCATATGCTGACACCATGTACCAAATTTCAGCTGGATCGGATGAAATTGCTTCTCTTGGAGTCCCGCAAGCCAAAATTGGGGGTCCGTTTATATGGGGGCTATACGTAAAAGGTGGACCGATGTATGGCTCATTTGCTAATACCATCTGGACGTACATCAATAGAAACTACTTGTGTTAAGTTTCAGGTCGATAGTTCTGTTTCGTTCGGAAGTTAGCGAGATTTCAAAAACCAGGACGGACGGACGGACATGCTCAGATCGGACTCAGAATTTCACCTCGACCCAGAATGTATAAACTTTATGGGGTCTTAGAGCAATATTTCGATGTGTTACAAACGGAATGACAAAATTAATATACCCCCATCCTATGGTGGAGGGTATGAAAAGAATGTACGATAGAATATCAATGTACGGATTGAAGTACAAATCCTTTCTCTAGCTGAATATTTTTTTTTGTTTTTTTTTGCGGTGGTAGGATGGAAAAATGCTTTATTGCAACCCGACATTTTTCTTCTCCAGTAGGTTGTGTGCTGGCCCCATCACAGTTTTTGATACGCGCTAATAAAACCCATTCTGCCTAACCCCAGAGGTAACACGATTCCACATCGCAACCCACTTTCGGACACTCGAGGTAGAGACGTCCGTTAGATTTATGTACACATCTTCTTAGTCTGCGTGCATGACTCCCGGCATTAATTTCATCATGTGGCGTCTTTTTGTTGCCGAAGAACGTATCGCACACTATTTGCTTCTTATAATCGCCTCTCATTCAGTATCACTTGTTATTGACTATATTTTCGGGGGAGAAGAACGACCGATCCTGATTTGCCATTGGCTACAGTTAAAAGGTGCATTTGAAAGAGGTTCAGGCTCATCAACAATTTCTTCTTCCTCATATATGCACGTATTCGTATTGCATCTTCCTTATAATAGTAAAATAAAAATATTGGTCCGGAAATAAGCCCGTCAGAATTCGCCGAGTAATACTAAATTATATGCTCTCTCCTCTGCTCGGGTACTCTTATAATTTCTTTATTGTTTCTCACTGGATGTCCTCTGTCGCATTTGTCGCGCCCTATTCGTTGGCAAGAAAATTCTTTCTCTGCACAGTTGCCTGAAGATTTGTTGGAACCATTCCCGCTATTACTAGTACGGCTTTTCCCGATACTGTGAGGTACACTAATGTGACCCTCAGGACTGCTGTTCTCGGCACGGAGAGAGATTTCGGTGCTCAGATTTCAGATACATATCAGAGTATGTTGTTGGTAGTCTCCATGAGTAATTTTTTAGTTCGTATCATAGTTTGACGCAGCTTGCGTTGGGTATCTTCCGTGTTAGTACATCTTATTACTGTAACTATATCATCTGCGTATGCCACTAGGAATGTATCTTCTGGCACATTTATCCTTAAGATCCTACTGGTCCGGATCTCCTCTCTCCTCCTCTCCCCTCCTCTCCTCTCCCGTGCGCGACTCCTGAGCTTATTTCCTTTCTTCTTGATCCTTGTGTTGTCTCGTATATCAGAACTTATTTCCTTTCTTCCTGGTCCTTGTGTTGCCTCGTATTTCAGTACGTGGTATTTTAGGTAATTTCTAAGGATCCTCTTTAGGTATTTCGGTAGGTATTACTCTACCAATGTAGTACAACAATAGAAACTTTTGATATGTTTTTAGGAGTCCTAAGTGAACGCATTCTTTTCTACTTGTATTTGAATTTTTCGTATGTTTCTGTCAAGCACCGTAAGAGTTTAGTCCATATGCAAATTTCACAGCTTTTGTGGTAAAATACATTTGCATAAAACATTGAAATTTTACCTAGCCGTAATTTTCATGCTATCAGTGTTTCCATAGATATGTGGACGTTGCATTGGCTACTTCTTGGAAAGGGGAAAGAACTCTAAAGTTTAGAATTTACAAACAGTGTTAAGGTGGTGAAAAAATCGAACAGATCTCCTCAAATCAGAGATTTTCTGTTGTTATCTTTGCGAATTAGAGGAGTTTACAATGACCCGTGTATACGAATCGATCTGTTCTATTACGGTTGTTATGTTCACACCATGAAATACACAGTTTATTTTTCTATTTCTTACCATGTAACCTATAGAGTCATCTTAATTTCCCGATGNAATATACCCCCATCCTATGGTGGAGGGTATGAAAAGAATGTACGATAGAATATCAATGTACGGATTGAAGTACAAATCCTTTCTCTACTGAATATTTTTTTTTGTTTTTTTTGCGGGTGAGGATGGAAAAATGCTTTATGCACCCGACATTTTTCTTCTCCATAGGATGTGTGCTGGACCCCATCACAGTTTATGATACCGGCTAAAAACCCATTCTGCCTAACCCCAGGGTACACATTCCACATCGCACCCACTTTCGGACTACTTCGAGGTAGATGACGTCGTAGATTATGTACACATCTTCTTAGTCTGCGTGCAGACTCCCGCATTAATTCATCATGTCGGTCTTTTTGTTGCGAAGAA
>PGFW01018655.1:0-14643 GCA_003123925.1 Haematobia irritans | reverse complement strand
ATATTGATTTGAACTCAGTCCATTTCGTTTATATCAGCACTGTTCTTTTTCTGACTTTAAGTCTTTTATAAGCATACACTTTACAGTTTCGTATAAAAATACATGTAGTAGTATGTAATGTTGAACACCTTTTTTCGGGATATTTCCGAACGTATCTGGAATATATGTAAAAAAATATATGCTAAAAAAAATTGGTGTCGGTCGAAGCAGGGATCGAAACCCAGTACCCTAGGCATGCAAGCGACGAATAAACCACTGATCCACGTCGCCAACAAAATGTATGTTTAACAATGTTATGTTGTTAAACAAATGTTTATGTTTGCATCGGCTCGTGGGCGCCACAAGCTATGCTATATAAATATAACTTATAACGATAATTATCTCTTGATGACATAAACAGCTACGTAGCCCAGTGGTTAGTGTGCTGGCTTACAAACTGTGTGGTCCGCTGTTCGAATCCCCGTCCGGCAAAAGGTAAAATTTAAAAAAAAATTTATAAATGAATAATTTCTTCTACAATGTTTTGGTATTACAGAAAAAGGTGTAAGAACTAAAACTCGTGAAAAGTGAGAAAATGTGAGGGAATATACAATTAGCAGAAAAAAATTTTTGAGCCAATCTTCTTGGAGGGAAAAATCTTCTAAGCATATAATGATTTTTGGGTTCAAAAATGTTTCCAAACATATTATTTATGTTCACATAAATAACATATAGTTTTTTTGGAAAGACAACATTATGGAATTTGGATGGAAAAAATACATAATAGTTTGGAACTTAGACTACCCAAACATATTATATTGTTTAGACCAATATGGGCCAATACCGCAATAATATTATATGCTTGAAGCAAAATGTGTTTGGGAGTATATGTTACAGAAGCTTATTTTTTGAGGCGTGTGCAAGAATCGTCATGTGATCTATCGTGCAGATTGATACAACCTTTAGCATTAGTGGAGAACAAGCATACATTCAATAGTGCATAAACATTTTGGACCGTCAAAAAATTTGTTCGCGTCAATTCACTCAATTTGTCAATCGCCTAAAAAAGAGACTCGTGTCGATTGAAATGCTCCAAATACAATCCGCGAAGACGGATCGCTCTTAACAAACGACAATTGCGAGCTCTCGAAAACTCCCAGTACTTGGCCGATCTGTAGAGACTCAATCTCGACCCTTGAAATTGTGTGTCCTTTATACCCGGTGGTTTTCCTTGCTTGTAGTGAAGAGGCAGCTAGCTCCGCCTTCTTTGGATTAAACACATCAAACCGCAGTTCCATTGCCGATCGGTATTAGAACCTGCAAAGCCTCACTTCATTATATCTGATATAGTGTACAGAATTTTCCTGACAGCATAACAGGCAATTAATCGTCCGCATATGCCACTACCTTTATTACCCGTTTGGCGTTGAAGCAGAAACTAAGAATCCTATCTACTGTGAGTAACCATAGTAACGGCTGATATCACACCGCCTTTAGGTAGTTCCTCTTGTCGTAGTCACATATACCTGTAGAGTTTAAAGCAGTCACCAATTCAATATTTTTATGAAGGCAGCATCCCCTTAATCCGTCGATAATTAAAATCATCTCAACATATTCCTCTCTAGTGCATGTAATACCTGCTCATTCTTGATATTATTGAAGCCACCTTCAATATTAAGAATGCCAAGTCAGTGTATGTTCCTTGTGTATCAATAGATCTTCTCGACATGATTGCACTACAGAGTGTAGCGCCGAACTCACAGATCTGCCCTTTAAGTACGCATGTTGGCAGTTCGACATTTTCCGTTCAGTGATTACTGAATGTGGATATCCAAAAATCCTTTCTAATGTCTTTGAGCAAGAAGGACATCAAGGCTAATTGTCAGAAGTCGCTTAGTCGTTCCATGCACTATAGGCCGGTGTTCCCTGTCAAACATCACATTCGGGAAAGTGTGTTTCCCAATAGGGAGGACTATCGCTCTCTCCGGGGATTCGGCTCCAGCTTCCCATCTGTCCACTGCAAATTGCCAATAATTTTGGCTGTTTTGGACAGAAGCTTTCGTAATTCTGGCTGTATCCTTTATTGCTAGCAGATTCTGCTATCACGCGATGAAGTCGTTCCTTCTCGCCTTTTCTTAGTCTCCTTTGTACCTTTAGGCAGACGCCTGTATTCGTTCGACAAAGCTGTTCCATGGCATATTTCCTAGCCGCATTGTTATAATTTTCGCTCGATTCCTTTCTCAAAGAATTCAATTAGATGCTTATTCCACCATTTCCTTATGTTTGCTGTTCCGTGGCCGGCTGGTAGAGGAGCTAATAAGCAGCCCGCCCCTGCGCTAAAATTGTCTAGATCCGGCAATGGGCATATTTCTTTTGAAAATTAGAAACTAGAAATTTCTTGCTCCATGGCTAAAAAACAATATTTTTGAAGCATATAATGTCATAAAGCCTTTTTGAAAATATTTGTGTAATAAAAATTTTCGTTTACATGAACGGAAAAACTAATCAATCATTGTATTTTTTATTCATTTAATAGTAGGCTACTTTAAGTGAAACTTTTAACTAATTCTAAAGTGTCTCATGAACTCATATAGTGTTCAAAATTTGTAATTAATACGAGATTTTTCATAAAATTTTGGAAAATTTAAGTGAGCTATTTACAGTGTTTGTGCTTAAAATTTGATAAAAAAATACGACCTAACATTTTTCTATGTAATATGGTTTTTCAAAAGTTTCTCACTGACTAAATATTGACACTACTGTATAAAAGTATTTTTTGTTGTAAGTTGCATGTTACACTTTGTGTCAGCTGTCAGTATTTGGCACTTGCACTTTTCTCGTTAGTTTTATGCTGGTTCTTGGTTGTCTAGGCAGGGTAGTGGGATGGTGGTGACGGGCACCGGTGATTATTTATTTACTTATTGTGGTATTACTGTGGTACTTTTTAAGCTTATCATCTGTTCCAGCATCAAAAGATTTATTTTACTTACTTCAGCATTTGATGGTGACCTTACCCTATCTCTCTTTTTTTTCTTGGTGCTAATTGTTCTTTACTCACTACTTCGCAGCAATTCCTCAATGAGTGTGCACGTGTGTGTGTCCCATGCCAGGGGCTCGTATGTTTTAGATTTAGCTGTCAGTTTATGGTGTCGTCTTTAAGTAATCTTTGAGTTATGGAATAAACAGAAGGCAAAAAAAATAGCCCTCATATGTTGTGATGTTGAAAATCTGAAATTCCAAATCAATGATAGCGTTTGGACGTTATTCTTAATTACAATCCATCCATTCCATCTATCAATATTAGTTCTGCCTTCCATCTGTTTTCCTGGTCCATTGCAAATAACAAATGACACGTTTTTTTCTGTTGCTTTCTTTTGGCCATTGTGTTTATTTTTCTTCTATAGTCCCCGCTAATAATTGATTGATGCTGGGCAGATGCCACATCAAATTGAATGCTGTTACTATGTTGTTACTTTTGTTGTCCGCGCAGTAATTCTTATAACCATATGCTGTTTTATTTAACTAAAACATTGTCTTCTTTGGTTTTTTATTTTTGCATTGATAATTTATGTGGGGCGAAGAGAAAAATAGGCAAGAGCAAGGGTGTGTGTGAATTACTCTCATGTGTTATCATCGATTATTTGAAGATGTTTCCTCTCCCTATATAAGTGCAAGCATATCTTTACACTCACTCATCTTGTGATGGTTCATTGTTACTTGTTTGTTTTGTTTTTTTTTCTTTTGTGAACTCACACACAAACAACAACATCAACAACAAAATTCCGGAAAGAAATCTCATTTTGTGTGCCTATTACGAAGTTATAATTGACGATCAGCAGCTTACGCTAGTAGATGATTTTACGCGCGCGCGATCCATTTAAGACGATTAATTTACAGTTTGTGGGAAGTGGAAAAGTGAATGACGTCGTAGACACATTCCGTTTTATTACATTCTTGTGCAGTACGTGTGTGCGGCATATTTTAAATAAATTAATTTTGTTTAATTCAAAATGTTTTTCAAAAACATTGAAATTCGAAAGATTTTGAGTAAAACACCATTTGTATTGTCTCAATCAAAGAGACATTGCTTGTTACTTCCTCTCCGTCTACGTTTGGGATTGTAATGTATTTTTGTTCGCGTGGAAGACTGATATAAATCTATGGGAAAACTAGTGGGTGCAATGTATTATAATTGAATTGTTAATAATAATTGATATAATTTAATAAAACAATCGTGGTTGTTGTGGCTAAGAGATAATTTTATCGGTGAAAAACATGACACAGAAAAAAAAATCATCAAAAAATGATTGAATTTGGAATAATAATCAAATAAAAACTATAATTGCATAACTTTTTAATCAAATTAAATTTAAATTAATAAAATTGTCAATTTTCCAGAACATTTCGGATCAACATTCTTGTTAAACGACTTTCTCGTTTCACATCAAACACCCGTTAGATTATTATGCGTTAGGTCTAGCGCCAATGCTTGAGAAGCTTTGAGACAACTACGATATGTCACCATCATTACTGTATGGAGGCCACCGTTGGTGCAATGTTAGCATGCCCGCCTTGCATACACAAGGTCCGTGCGGTTCGATCCGCTGCTTCGACCGCACACCAAAAATTTTGAGCTTAACAAGGAATCGGGCAGGCACTCAATGATCAGAGAGAAGTTCACCAAATGTTGGGTATCACAAATGGACTGAATTAGTGTAAGTGAGCCTAACCTTAAACGCATCATTACTGATGAGGGGATAATCCACCACGTTTGGCGCTTTTTTATGCAAGCGGGCATTTACCTAACGATCGCCACCATTGATATTATATTGGCAGACGGAATAAGGCGCACACTATTTTGTTAGACCGGAAAGAAGAGAAAACTTTGCACTTTGAGTAACGCAAAGCATC
This sequence comes from Haematobia irritans, assembly GCA_003123925.1. Lineage (NCBI taxonomy): Eukaryota > Metazoa > Arthropoda > Insecta > Diptera > Muscidae > Haematobia > Haematobia irritans. The sequence continues at coordinate 9,753 of PGFW01018655.1, read as the reverse complement.
GAGATCAGTCAAGAATCCATAAACTCGTTGATTACTTTACGAAACCGGAGCGATCGTTGCCATGACCGATGGCGGTGGGGCAAGTTTTGTTGTCCGCTTTGAAGAGAGGCTATCCATATTGACTTGAAGTTCCCTTAGATTATAAGTAGTTTTGGAGTAGATGAGGATTTTAATGGCTCCATAGCGAACCACGAATGAAATACATGATAAAAATCCGATATAATACTTCCATTCGATGAATCGCGCAATTATCATAAAAATTTGATTTAATACGCCTGATCTTCCAATTAATCTTCTTTTTTCTTCTTACTTCTGAAGAAACGAATATTAGAAATCTTGATGTTTCGAAGTAAAACTTTATAAAGTACTATGGTAATGCCCTCATATGCCTTTGTTACATAAAAATTTTAGAATACATTAAAAAAAACACATTATTTATCGTTTTTTTCTACCCAAAAGTTGTTATCGGTTTGTAAGAAAGTACTCAGATGCTTGCTAGTAAAGTTGTTGTTTCCTTTCAACGGAAGTTTTTCCCTTGTGATTGTATAAATTAGTCTGCTTGACTTGTATGCGCTTACTTATGATGGTATTTTTTTGAGATAGCATTTATTAAATCGATGTAAAAACGTCCAACGTTTATCGCAAAAATTAATTACACTATTCACCCAAACAAACTTTTTATTGTGAAAGAGAAGTTTCCAACACGTATGGTCGTTGATTCAAAAAAATTATTTTTTTGCATATATAATTCGTACAAAAACTTTGCGAATACCGGCTTAATTAGAGACTTTTTTTACATATTTATTAATGGTATTTATATCAATACTTATTATTATGGCTGTATATAATTTTTAACATCCACTATATCAAAAACATAACTTCTTGTGTTAAGGGGCTAACCAGGAATTAAAACTATTTATTGCCAAGGGGTTTTGCACTGGTTATGTCAAACGCCTGTTGAAAATAAAAAAATATAATAAATTCAATATTTCTAAAATTAAATCTTGACTCAGCTTTTTGCCCATGCCGGATTAATCCTCTTTTGTTGGTCTCTCCAAACTTAAGAAATGAAATGGTAAGAGAGGAGAAAATTGTTGGAAAAACAACAACAAATAAATCTGATACAAAAGAAATAAAAAGTGCGTGACATTGTTTTGCTGCACGCTTTAAAAAAGCCGATAAGGCACGTTTAATATGAGTGTCGTCTCCCTTTTTGAAGAATTAATTGCACATTGCCGACAAATATATCTCACGTCTTCAGTTCTAGACCAGATGGTGGTAAGAATTGGGGAGGGGAGGCTATTGTAAATCTGCCTTCCTTTGCCTTTAACCATTCTCCCATTATTTGCCAACAAGTCCAACAAATGAGTGTAAATATAATATTTTAATCACACGCTCCTCAAGATGAGATTGAAAAGCATGAGGCCCAACAAACACCAGAAGACGAGTGACAATAGTGGTGGGCAGCAGTTGCACATAGAAATCCAATGATAAAAGAATGATGATTACATATAGACGCTTTACTTTGCTTTTCTGGTATTCATCATCATCATCTGGCACCAGCGGATGTTCCTTGTGCTATGATTTGCCTCAATCCAATTCAATATCCTCCATTTTGTGCAAAGAACCAATTCAATTCAATGCCATCTATAAATGCAATAGTCGCTGAATCAAAGTCATCAGCGTAAAAGAAGTTTTCTTCCAACCAACCTTGTTGTTGTCTGCTGCTGTTGCAAGCCCTCGTGAAAAATCAATTGAATTGAATTTCAATGTAAACTCATTATTTATTGCATGCCACAAATTGTGGGATGTTGTGGTGGTTTTATTGCTACTGGTATTCTTTTAACACCATTTCTATTTGGATAAACATTATCAAAAATCTCTTTAAAAGGAATTAAGATTTTAATTGAATTTAAAAATCGACTTTTTGATATTCTAAATATTCGAATAGTCGACTTTCGATTTTTTGCATTAGTAAACGTTGAAACTATCGACTCTTCCACCTATTAGAAATTTTGAAACATAAATATTGCATACTTTTAAGCGAACACATATAATTTGAAAATAAGTAATGAAATTGTGAAATCAATACTGTTGTATGGTTATAGATCCTTATATCTTACTGGTATAGATAAAATTTGAGGAATATTTACAATTTTGCTATTACGCAGGGCGATTTTACAAGGATATTGGTTAAATCTCCAAGATAGTGTGTCAAGTGTGTTGTGAATATTATTTGGCAATCGGGCTCGTCGGAGCCTTATTTAAAACTCAACCTTCTGTGGAAATTGGCATTACAGTGTAGGAAATGACTAAGATAGGGGAAATCATCACAGAATTTTGTGTAAAAATGTGCACAAAAAAAAAAAATAATTGCTAATAAACAAATTATTTGAATGTAAAATCTACTGATGCTCAACAAATTTGTCTATTTAATATGAGGCATTTGTTGTTGAAATGAATTTTGAACAAATTTTTTTGTTGCGAAAATAGTTGACTGCTATCGATATGAAAACAAAAACAAAAATACAAGACTGGTTACGCGCACATCGCTGAGAATATAGTACGAAAGCTAAAAGAAGTATGCGAAGAATACCGTTAGAACAAAGTGAGTATGTGCATATGCACGTGTATGATAGCAAGCAAAGAGCTCACTCATCAGAGAATACAGAAAAGCATTTACAAATGTCTGCAAAAAAATTTTATTTTTCAATTTGGTAGTTTCTTAAATGTGTTTATTGTATGAGATTATTAAAAAAAGCCATATTATATCGGGAATAGAGTTATTACATCTAATTAACTAGAATATCTAGCGCTGGGCAAAAAGTTGTCAAAATGCTTGCTAGATCCTGACTATCTCAAATTCGTCATACATTTACAAAACTGAGTATAGGATTTTCGACACAAAAAAGTTACATGTTCCCCGTCCAAAAATAACATTTTGGTCATATTCCTTCTCTGTGTGTACTTGACAAAATATCTCTAGAATTGTTCCGGCAATTTTGCAATTTTGGTGCTTATAATTCCGTCAATTTAATCTCAATTTAATTTTTTTGTCAACAACCAAAAATTTGTTTAGCAGACTCCAACATCATACATACAATTTTTTCGTTCAAATTCAAAAAATATTTGTGAGGATAAACGTAACTTCAACAACAAATATTTTGTACTGTTGATGCTCAACAAATTACTTACAAATTATGTTTATTGAGAACAAAAATTCTTTGTTGCCTTCTGATGGTAACGATTGCTAACAACTTTTTTGCAATAATGGTTATTAAAAGTACAAATTAGTTTGTTGCAGGAAAATAAAAAAATATGGTTATTGGTTTTCCAACAAAAGTTCTTGGTTCTCTAACTTATTTTTATCTGTGTGGGTATTTTTGCAATATTTGCCTAATATTAAATATATTCTCTGTTTATATAAAGTAATTGGGGCAAAATCCCATTGAAAATGGGTATAAACTATAAAATATTCTACCATATTTCCCCAAATTAGACGGACATACAGTGCCGGTCAATAAAATAGCACCAACTCGAACATATTTTTCATTCCATAAAGAAATAAATTCTGTGCTTATTATTTGAACACACGCACAGAAAAAAGCATGTTAGGACATGGTTGACCCATCCATTTAATGCTTATCTAGAGTATGTAATTGTCGCGAAAACCATGTATTTTGTCTTTTTAAAAATAATTTTTGAGCGGAAAAAATATATGTTGGCAATAAGCATTTAAATGGTTCCCAGATGCCGCAAACATGTCCTATTATTTAAATGATAGAATTTGAGACCAACATGGTCGGGAAAATCATATACCTGACCATTCAATTTTTTACTCTTTTGCAGGGAAAAAAGTATTTTTTATAGATTACATATAGACATGTCTAGAACCATTATATGGCCATAAAGACTATGTACATTGTTTTCGTGACCACTTAATTTTTTATTTTTTTTGCAGCGAAAAGAATTTTATTAAAACATTGACAGGTACACACGATTTTCATTTTGCGCCTCAGTCGTGTGTTGATTGTTCCTTGGAATGGACGGAGAATACGGAATTACTGTGTTAATTTATTTATTCAGAAATGGCACGTGGTTTTATGTGAATACAAAAAAGGAAAGTGTAATTGAAAACATGTACCTGGTTTTTGCTCTGAATTTTGATATATTGGATACGAGTAATTTATTTTTATTTGTAGTTACATGATTCTGCGTTTGATCATTATGGGCACAAAAATAAATATTGAATGATTTCTTATTCTTGAAATTGAACAAAATAAGAGTGTGTAAAATATATGATGTTTGCTTGCACGACCATTATAAATACAAATAAACTATGATTTAATTTATAAATAAATAAAACCAATAAATAAAATTATATTTTGTGTTTTTATCTCTAAGTGGCGTCTTTTTTCGACGACGAAAACAGTTTTTTCATAAGATCAAAACATTTTTAGATTTGACCTGTTCTTTTAACTGGAAGAAAACCATTTTTGACGAATACCATAACATTTTAGATCGTGGCCCATTTCTTTGATTCAAACAAAATATTTGTATCAATATATATAACATTTTATTTTTCTTAGAACCATGTTTACTGAGCCAACATGTTTGCAGTGAAAATGTTACATGGTCGCCGCCAAAAATAGCTCCTATTCATATTATTTTACTCTTCGAATATGATTTGAAATCGTGTTTCTTCTCTGTGTGCATAACTCATCAATGACGTAGTACTCTGTTTACTCTTTTTAGGAGGAATTTTTTCTCTTCAACATAGTTAACGGCTCTAGAAATGAACATTCATTTACGAAAAGGTCTACTTCAGAGTAGTCATTAAAATAGGCACTGTGTTTTAAATTTATTATTAAAATTTTTATTATAATTAACAAATTATAATAAATAATAACAAAAAAGAGCAACTAAATACAATTTAGGTTATAGTCATTGTTTTAAATTTATTTTGCAATCTGCAATCTGAAGCGAATTGGTTACTTTTTGCAAGTTTTCCGAGACTCACCAAATTATTTGGATTACGGATTTGAAGAAGTCGTGATAAACACGCAATTATAAGCAAATTGAGATAAGATATTATGAAAGCTATATCTAGTCTGAACTGATTTTTCCAAAAATCATATTATTTCTTTAACTTGTTTAGTGTAGTTTTCACCTTTTTAATTTTTGTACAAATGAATTCTTGAAATTGAATTATATCTCCACTTAGTTGTAAGTTGCAACTTGAATTAATTGAATTAGTGAATTATCCTATTAATTGAATACAACCATGAGTTGTAAAATTGTAAATGAAATCCAAACCAGTATTTGTATCACTAAGTGGCAACACATTTTTTTAATCCGTTTTGAGCCGAGGTGACTAGGCAAACAACATTGTTACAACTTTCTTATTTTCTCACTACTACTTGCTGTAAGCACACCTTATCTCATTCCACCCCAGTTGAATAAATGTAAGTTAGTAAGCAAATCCCTCTATACTATACTATACTATACACTGGTGTTTGTGGTAATAGTTACCACGTAAGTATTTTTCGCTGCTGAGCCTTCTCTGGCATCTGGCATGAACGCCTAACATTCCTCGTCACATCTTTTCACGGGGTGGAACTCCCAATAGTATTTGAACCTAAGTTCATCTTCAATATTTGAGGTCTTAAGCAATTATACGCAGACTGTCCTTTGGATGGAACTAAGTTCCCGACTTTTTTTACTGATAGTATTTGCCTAAGAAATACACTACAAGCGTTTCAGGGTCTTAAGAGCACTTATTTCGATAGTGTTTACAAACGGAATGACACATATATATAGCCTCCACCATCTATGGTGGAGGCTATAACAAAGTAAGGTCCGTAGTACTACAAAATGGTTCAACACTCATATGTACCAACCCCAGATTTGACTTCCGGAGAATTCCTGGAAGAGAAATATTTTCATACACGAAGTTCGGTTACACAGCTTGATCACATATAGTATATACCCTCTAACGACATTCAAAAATTAATTCATCTATCAGCCAATGAATTATATGTATCCCAAATATAAGCGGATCCCCAAATTGACTTACTTCAAAATACGAATCGATGAAAAAAATTCCAAATTCATCGATCCGATTTGGAAGTTGGTATTGATGTCACATATGCCAATTAGGTTAGGTAGTGGTAGCCCGATGTAATCAGGCTCATTAAGACTATTCAGTCCATTGTGAATACCACATTGGTGAACTTCTCTCTATCACTGAGTGCTGCTGATCTCCATGTTAAGCTCAATGACAAGGACCTCCTTTTTATATCCGAGTCCGACGGCGTTCCACATGCAGTGAAACCAATTGAAGAAAGCCTTGTTGAACCTCAAGAAATGTCACCAGCCATTACTGACGTGGTGATAATCCACGTGAAAAACTTTTTTGGTGCTTTATGGGTCGAAGCAGAAATCGAAACCCACGACCACCTTGTGTATGGCAGGCGGGGGCATTGCGTAACTTTGCACCACGGTGGCTCCCAATGTCAATCGTAACATCTAGGCCTAAAAATTGTCATATAAGCCATAATTATATGTGGGCCCCGAATAACAGATCCCCCACATTTGACCAATCAAAGTCTCTTGGAGTCTGAGAACCCAATATTGGGCTTCCCATCTTATCGTGGACGTGTAATAGAAAACCTGCACATGGAACCAATTTTTTGCTGGTTTGTTAAAGGTCATAATACTAAATTCAAAGTGCAGAGATGGAAAATGAACGTATATATATGTGGAGGCGGTCCAAATCATCGAGATCCTTTTCCGATTACCGAACCACAGAACAATCTTCGCAGACGGAAACTGCTGGCATAACGAGAAATGATATTGAATACTCGAAATAACACAGTGAAGTATTTTCTACCGAGATTAACTAGAGGAGAATAGCAGACATTATGTTCGCGAATCTTATTGGAATGCAAAAAAGAAATGATCAAGCGATATTAGTCAACATGACGGCAACGATCCCGCATCATGATGGGAGCCGGAATCAGGAAAATGATAAATGATGTGGACTAAAAAAAGTACTAAAATATATTAAGAAATGTAGCTTTTCGCAGCCCAAAAAGGTGCTAATATTATAATAATATCAAAATTTACAAGACTATTGTAAAAGTTATACGTGTCCACTTTAATTCTATACGATTTGGAAAATTTTGTAGTTTTTCTAAAATAATTCGTTATTTGCAAATTTTTATTTCGATAGGAAATTTTGTCAAATTTATTTCTAAAAGGCGATTTTGTCAGAATTTTATTTCTACAGAAAATTTTGTAAACAAATTTAATTTCTATAGGAAAATTTATTTCTAAGAAGAAATTTTTTGTCAACTTTATTAGACAGACTTTGTCAAAATTTTATTCTACAGCAAGATTTTGTCAAAATTTATATTTCTATAGAACTTTCTTATCAAAATGTTATTTCTATGGAAAAATTTTGTCAACGATTTACTTCTATAGAAAAATTTTTATTTCAATAGAAAATTTTATTTCCTTTAGATATTTTTTGTCAAGATGTTATTCTAATAGAAATTTTTTTACGATTTTATATTTCTAATAGAGCAATTTGTCAAAATTGTATTTTTATAGAAAATTTTGTCAAAAAATTTTATTTCTAATTACACAAAATTTGAAAAAAATTTAATTTCAATAGAAAATCCTTTTGCAAAAGTTTATTTCAATAGAAAATATTAATGAAGAAGATGCTTCTTTGTAAAATCTACCAAAAATGTTGAGAATCCCTGTAAATAATTAAAAATATCCTCATGTTTTGGGAAATATGTTTTATATTTAAATATCCGCTATTTATAAATTTTTGAGTTCGAGTTGATTTTATGTACAGCAAATGTTCCACATTTAGGTCAGAGTAACACTATTAAGTAATTGTTAATTGAAAAAAGAACCAAAAATGGCTCGCGGTCGTACTCACGGTGCTTTTTGCAGTCGAAATGTAAATCAAAAAAAGACACAAAAGCGAATAAGAGGAAACGACAAAGGCGAATAAAACTGTCATAGGCGAAAAGAACTAGGGAAACATTAGGGAGGAAGTGAAACTTCGAGAACGTAAATGTGGGTCAATGCAAACGATCGAAAGGGTCACGCAATACTATGTGGGCAGATTGGAGAAAATGAACTGGAGAACTGCTCAAGGAGAGTAGGGTTGTATGGTTTGAATAAAACAGTTGCACCAAAATTTCCAAAAACCGAATCAGATGAAGTTTTGCCCTCCAAAGGCTCCGTAAGAGGTCCGATATGGCCATCTTGCAAATTTCCATCCGACGAAATTCAGACAGAAACGACATTTTATTGACACACACCGGCCCGGGAATTTCTTATAAGAAGCAAATAATACAAGATTTGAGACAATCTTCCAAAGGCTTTTTTTCCACCTAATAAATGCCATTATAAATAATTCGTTTCGATTGACTTTAAAAATTCGTGTTCGTAGGAAGTGGTAAGATATTTCCTCACATATGTGTTACCTGCATGTCATGTCTCAGTAGTTTCAATAGGAATTTGAAAAAAAAAACAAGAAAAAAGGATTAAAACAAATTATTGAATTTTCTGAGAACGGACGTAATTAGGTTCCGCAAAAAAAATGTATATTAGAACAAAGGAAAACGTTTGTATCACAAAAAAATCATTGGCTATATCCTAGATTGTGGGAAAGCTAAAAAATATAAATGAGAATAATTTTAATTTTTTTTTTATAAATAAAAAATCCTCGAGAGGATAGTCCCACTGCCTTCGCATATACTATATATAGACGACTTTAAGCCTTTGAACCGTCTAGAATACATGGACGCACAATCGTGGACATTTCGGAATTTTTCTTCCGCGGCATCAGATCTATCCATAATCGAGATAAAATTGAAGATAGATGATTGCCTTTCTTTGGATCGATCACATAATTGTAGCTTCCAGAGAATCAAGCAAAGTTTATCATTCTAGTCCAATTTATATTCTAAGTAAATATTGCAATTTTTTGTATGCAAAATATAACTTAAATGGAACCTCATTCTGGATAATTTATGAATAAATTATATCTATAAGAAAAACTTCATTGTAATAATTCTATAAAAAAACAGTCACTTCTATCTTCCTAGCAAAACATTCAAATCTATTGGGCCCCGCAAACAAAGGATTTCGGTGAGTTTTTTTATAAAGTTATTTCCTTTATACTTCAATAATGCTTTAACTAATTTATGGCAATATCATTTGTTACTGGATTATCAATCTTTTTTTATTTATAATTATACAAGCATTAATGTTATCATTTAGCAAAATACCGTAAAAAGGTTAATTTTAGTCTTATATAATATCTGTTGTTATGTCCAATCTGATTATATAACTTTGTTCTAATAAATTATCTTTTCAAAGAACCTTGACCTAATATTCTAAAGAAAGTTATTGCAGGCTCCAATAAAGGGTACCAATTTTGGATTGCCACTAATTCGGGAAATCAACACGGATTGTAGGGGTGTAAGAATGTTTTGGTGGGCAATTTTAAGATCTAGAAGCTCCCAATTTTCACATAGTTATGAGCAAGTACCATTATATATCTATTTCCTATGTCATTAAATTTTCAAGTGCCACCTTTCTATTTTTTTTATGTGGTCGATTGCCTCAAAATCCTCTATCCGATAGAAAAGAGACTTCACAAAGACTGAGCACGGGGCCGGAACAAATAAGAGCACATTTTGCTTTCTCTGCTTTGAGATGAAGAAT
>PGFW01018652.1:15970-28276 GCA_003123925.1 Haematobia irritans | reverse complement strand
GTTTAGCGTGAAACGAATAAAAATGTGCAATTTACACTGAAAAAACACGTGAACCCACCAGGAAGAAAACTTTCGGTTAATTTTAGAAAATATTGAATATTTGTAGAAAATTTTAACTAAACAATATTACAAACGTTAGCATCACGCCGATGTCATAAAAATAAGTACACATTTTTCGACAAATTGAAGAAAATTTATTAGACATAACTAAGTTTTTTCACTTGTTAAAGAAAATTTTGTAGTTTGAAGAAAAAACTTGGGAGTTCAAAATTGCAAGAATTCTTTAGTGACATACGAAGTTCATGGATGGACGCATTTTTGGTAAAATTTACAAATTTAAAGAGAAATTCTGAACTATTTTGTGGAAGACACGATTTAGTTCATCTTTATGCTTCATTGGAGTATATTTTTTTCTCGGGTTTAGTTAATTAAACTAACGTACACAAAAAATTATTAAAGAAAAGAAAACTTTCTCCAAACATAATAATTCCATGAACTAAAATAAAGTTAAAGTGGCTTTAGTGAAATAGAGAGTTCACTTTTTTTTTTGAGTGTAGGGGCTATCGTAACACAATTAAAACAATATTTTATGAATATCTATAGTATATGCTAAAAATCTGAATATTTATCAAATTCAGGAATAACAGCAAACAAATTGTTTGCTGATCGCATTTAGGAGCTTCTGAGTGAATTACAGTGCAGAAATATACCAAAAACTACTTTTGGTTCTTAAATATGCTTTGGGGAAAAATTTATAAACTAAAAATTTTTATAATTTGTTGTTCGTTAGACCCTGAAATACAAAAATATAACAGCAGACATCGACTGCTGTTTTTAGGCAGACTTTTTTATGAGTGTTAGCATTCGCCTGAAGGGAAATTTATACTACACTTTTGCACGATGAAGGACAGAAAACTACCAGGCTCCATATTATAAACAAGACAGAATTTCAGCAATGATAAATCTTGAAATTCCGGAAGCCGAATTAGCTGTGTCCGTTCCGCCCCCCTCCCTTGAAATCAGCACTAAATTCCGAGCTTGGAAATTGGCACAAATAGGTTTTATGGATTTTTAGGATGAAATGCCAAAACGGGCCGTTAAGGTACTATCCGCGCATATAAATCGATCCCAGAGCATTCCTGTTATTTCCTGGAATAAAGAATCCATCCCATCCGTTTGAAACTTGATTGTCGTATTAACAAACCATACAAAAATTGAATCCATATCGCCTGTTCATTAATTATAAACCATATCACCAGATATAGACTTCGGAAAGCGTCCTGGCGGGAACAATTTCATGCCCTGATCCGCATACCGAAATTTGGTCAATTGTTTTAACAACTAAAGAAACTTTTCTTTAAAGAATCGAACTTTTCATCCCATCCGATACAAATTTGTCATTGTTTATCCACTAAAGAAACTTTTCGTTTAAAAGCGACGAAACTATTTTTTGTTCTCATAATTGTGTGTAAAAGTTTCGCTACTTTTATGAAATATTTGTCCTACCTTTTTTGTTAGAAAACCAAATTTATGTCCAAAGTTATAATGAATTGTAGTAACAAGTTTGTAAAATTGTCATCCACTACGTTAAGTTTGAATTAATTTTTCAGATTGGTTCGTCTCACTTTTATATTCATAACATCCTATCACCAAAATAAGAAGTTTCTTAGGCATAATTTCAACGAAAAGGTTTTATACTTTTTATGAAGATTTTTTAACGTAGAATGCTTTTGAAAATTATTCACAATTCGCTAAAACAACAACTTTACAAATTAGATTGTGAGCGAAAATGTGTTTATAGTACGAAGCTTTTTACGAAGAAAATCAGTTAATGTTAAAACATGTTTTAGTGTAATCGAGCTTAAAAATATGTTTGTTATTTCAGCAACTACTGCTTTCCCCTTTTCAGCAGACTTTTTGCTGTTTTAGCAAAATGTTCTGCTGTTTCTACTAAAAAATTTCTTTGGGTGTAAGTTCTTGGTGTGCATTAGGTTAGGTTTAGTGGCAGCCCGATATTTCGGGCTCACTTAGACTATACAGTCAATTGTGATATCACAGTGGTGAACTTCTCTCTTATCACTGAGTGCTGCCCGATTCTATGTTAAGCTCAATGACAAGGGACCTCCTTTTTATAGCCGAGTCCAAACTGCGTCCCACATTGCAGTGAAACCACTTGGAGATGTTTTGGAACACTCAGAAATGTCACCAGCATTACTGAGGTGGAATAATCCACCGCTGAAAAACGTTTTGCTGTTCGGTCGAAACTGGGTATGCATGCTAAGCATTGCACCACGTCAAGTCTTTAGGTGTGCATTAAAGCCTGCGGTACCAATTTCAGTTCAGCCCTTAAGAAGTTGAAAATCAAGTAAATTGAATCTAATTTTAGATGTATGTCTGTATATACACACAAAAAAATAATTCTTTCATCCAAAACGAAATTTTAGACAAACAAAGTTCGTTTCTCATTTGCTGTAAGGAAGTGTATTTGAAGAAAAGTATATACTTTTTGTGATAAACGCTTATTCTTTTCCAGGATTTAAAAAAGAAATTCATAAGGACTAACTGAAAAAAAAATTTTAGCTAACTGCATTTTCCCTCACATCTTTCTCACTTCCACTAAGTTTTTTTTAGTTCTTAGCACCTTTTTCTGTAATACAAACAATGTAGAAGAAATTATACGATTTTATAAATTTTAAAATTTTTTTTACCTTCCACCTGGACGGAGAATCGAACCGCGGACCATGCACTTTGTAAGCCAACACACTAACCACTGAGCTATCTACCTGTTATGGTCATCAATAGATAAATATCCATATAAGTTATATTTATATAGCATACCTTGCGGCGCCCACGAACCGAATAAACAAAGTTTATTTAACAGAAACAAACATTTAGTTTGGCATCGTGGAGCAGTGGTTGCTACGTCCGACTTGCATGCCAAGGGTCGTGGGTTCGATCCCTGCTTCGACCAAAGTTTTTTTTGTTGTATGTTTTTGTTTCATATATTCCAGATATGTTCGGAAGATTCCGAAAAAATGTTCAACATTACATTGTAGTATATTAAATTTTGAACTGTAAAATGTGTCTTATTAAAGACCTAAAGTCAGAAAAGAACAGTGTTTGATATAAACGAAATGGACTGTGTTGTTGTTTCAAAAATAACTGTTTTTATTGAAAAAATAAAAATTTTGTAACAAACGAATTGTTTTGGTGATAAAAGTTTAAAATTTTCGAAGCAATTCAAAAAACTCTAACAAAAGAAAAACGTTTTCGGTACACGTTTCCAAACGTTTTTTTCTTTGCGTGTATGTTCTTACTGAGCTTTAGTTTTTGAATGTAACATAAATTCCCATTAAACCGAAAATACAATGTTTTCAATAGATGTAATGCGGAGGACCTTTGTTGACACCGATAGCTAAAATACATACATATATAAGATAAACGAATTTTTATAAAACTGATTTAATCTAATTGTAGTACACGCAAAAAAATAATTCTTTCCTCCCAAACGAAATTTTAGACAAACAAAGTTCGTTTCTCATTTGCTGTAAGGAAGTGTATTTGGAAGAAAAGTATATACTTTTTGTGATAAACGCTTATTCTTTTCCAGGATGTAAAAAAAATTCATAAAGACTAACTGAAAAAAAAATTTTAGCTAATTGCATTTTCCCTCACATCTTTCTCACTTCCACTAAGTTTTTTTAGTTCTTAGCACCTTTTTCTGTAATACAAACAATGTAGAAGAAATTATACGATTTTATAAATTTTTAAAATTTTTTACCTTTCGCCTGGACGGCGAAAGGTAATATGTTCGGAAGATTCCGAAAAAATGTTCAACATTACATTGTAGTATATTAAATTTTGAACTGTAAAATGTGTCTTATTTAAGACCTAAAGTCAGAAAAGAACAGTGTTTGATATAAACGAAATGGACTGTGTTGTTGTTTCAAAAATAACTTTATTTATTTATTTATAGTTGATACTAAATTTAAAGTATAACTTATAGTATAACTTTTTTTATTGAAAAAATAAAAATTTTGTAACAAACGAATTTTTTTGGTGATAAAAGTTTAAAATTTTCGAAGCATTCCAAAAACCTCTAACAAAAGAAAAACGTTTTCGGTACTCGTTTTCCAAACGTATTTTTTTCTTTGCGTGTATATGCATCACTAAGAAAATATTATCGTTATTCTGTCCTAAAATAGATTTCGCCAGTCAGTTTTAATTCATGCTCATGACACAGGTGCACCAAAATATTGTTAAATGTATGAGCGAAACGAAAAAGCCTATCAAACAATTGAAATTGATATTAAGGTAAAAATTATTAATAAATGGGATAAAATCAAATTAATTTTTATTGGGGTGGTGACCTATGGCGTGCGCTTTGTGGCAGACAGTGGCAGTAGAACAAACGTAAAAATGCAATCATAAACAGAAGAATTCTTCTAACCAGTGCATGGTATAATTGGAGAGGATACTTGTACATACAGTGTTTTAAATTTAATAAATTTTCGACGTATGACGAATATAAACTAAAAAAATGTCTCAAAATTATAGCAAATTTTTAAATGCAGTCATTTTTTTTATTTAATAAAAATTTGTTTACCCTCCAGCATACGCCACCGTTTTTTTATTCAATCAAAATTTCAAATTTTGGAAGAAAAACAGTTGAATTATGTTAAAATTGTTAAAATGTCTTTAACGCTATATGAAGTTCTAGGCAGACACAATTTAAGAAAAATGTACTCATTGAGAAACTTATGAACTCAATTTAAGAAAACTTCGCCGATTTTAGAAAAGTATGAGCTATTTCCATGTTTATTAAAATTGTGTAGTTTCATTTTCTTTTAGGCAGGCTTATTTCAAATTATTTCGATTCAGTTTATGTTGATGACATGAACCCTGGAAGTTATCCTTATTTTTTGTACACCAAAAACGTCATTTTCTTCGTAAAAAGAAACGAAAAATTTCGTTAAAAGTACGAAATTTCACATTGTATTACAACCAAGGAATTTTTCATTAAAAGTACGAAATATTTCGTTCTGTTTACGAAGAATATTCTTCCAAATTTTTTGTAGTTTGTAAAAAATAACTTTTTATTAAAAAGTTTCAAACTTTTTATGAAACAATTTCGTTCTTTTTATGAAATTGTTTCGTACTTTTTTTTTGAAATTTGTACGTACTTTTAATGAAACAATTTCGTACGTTTTTTATGAAAAAAATTTGTTTAATTTTTTGAAAATGTTCGAACCTTTTAGAAAAAAAAAAAAAAGTCCCAAAGGCATTTGGTTGTAGTAACAAATTTGAAAAAATGCCCACTACTTTACGTCTTAAAGGGTGATACGGTCAAAATTTGGTCAAGGGAAAACGCGTGTAAATGGTGAAATCGTTTATTTAAAAAATCAAATTAAATTTCTTTTTCAAGTTCAATTAGTATAAAATTCAGGAAAAATATTCAGTTAGGCTTTCGCTTTTCCAAATCCGAATTGCCGGGCCTCACGCTTGACACCTGCCATCAGATTTTGTACAGCCACCTTGTCCACCTTCTTCGCCGCAGAAAGCCAGTTTGCCTTGAACTGCTGCTCGTCCTTAGCAGTTTTTTTTGGTCTTTAGGTTCCGCTTGACAATAGCCCAGTATTTCTCAATTGGGCGGAGCTCTGGCGTGTTGAGAGGGTTCTTGTCCTTGGGAACCACCTGCACGTTGTTGGCGGCGTACCACTCCATGGCCTCTTTACCGTAATGGCAAGATGCCAAATCCGGCCAAAACAGTACGGAACAACCGTGTTTCTGCAGGAAAGGCAGCAGACGTTTATTCAAACACTCTTTCACGTAAATTTCTTGGTTGACAGTCCCGGAAGCTATGAAAATGCTGCTTTTCAAGCCACAGGTACAGATGGTTTGCCAAACCAGATATTTCTTTGCGAACTTTGACAGTTTTATGTGCTTGAAAATATCTGCTACCTTTCCCCTTCCTTTTTGCCGTAATAAATACTCCTGTCCCGGAAGCTGCTTTGTAGTCAGGCTTTGACGTAGGTTTGGTCGTCCCATTAACCCACGCCAGTCAAACTTCGTCAGCATCGTCGTGTACAGCCCTCCGGATCGCGCTTTGGCCGTCGTATTTTGTTATCATCGCGATTGAGTCACTACTTCTTGTAAGTCGATAGTCGGTGCTGATGCACGGTTGTAGACGATACACCCAGCTTATTTGGCGGATCTCGGAGAGAGAGGTTAGGGTTTCGCTTGAAACTACCGGCAACTCTCTTTGTCGTCTCAGCGGCTTCGCGTTTTCGATTTCCCCGATCCAGACTTCCTGGCTGTCGACAACGTTCCCCAAACAATTTAATTACATTTGTAACGGTTGATTTTGTTTTAGCGATTTTGCCGCTTTGCGGCGAGTAGCTCGGATTTTCGCGATGCGCGAGCAAAATTTTTTGATACGCTGCTCTTCTTGCTCGGACGGCATTTTGACAACTGAAGAGTGAATTCCAAAATCAAAATAGGAGCAACTTTCTACACACACACACCTTCAAAATGAGGGGTGTTCAGGTTTTTTAAATGCAAAATTGAAAGAAATACGCAAGTTATATTGACCAAATTTTGAAGCCTTCACGCCTTTAATAAAAACTCTTCACCCCAATATAACTTAATGAAAATTGGTCTTCAATCAACAGAAATGATAAGTAGCAATAACCAAAATAATTCATACATTTATATTTGTTTTAATTAAAAAATCAATTAAAATTTTTTCATTGAAAAATTTTTGGCAATTTAATGTTAAAGTTTTAATTGGAAAAATTAAAATTTCTGTGTGTTGCAGCTCAGCCCTATATTGTCTTAAACGCTGGGAAGTCATCCTTATTTTTTTGGTAGGCACCCAATGATGTATCCTTCGGTAATTTTGTACTATTACCTATTTCAAGGCTCTATAAATTTGCATCGTGAAGCAAAATCGGTTAAAGGGTAATAAATGTTAGTTTATTTTGCTACTCAGTCCTTTTTTCTAAGTAAATAATCAAGAACAAAAATTATTACCAATGATCTCATCTTTCCGTCCACGAAAAAAAACAACGACATTTTTATAGCCGATTTTAATTATTAATTTAGTTTCATGACATTTCCAGGGTTTGATTTTTAGGTTAGCAACCTCTTATGGCAATGTGAAATTTTTTTTTATTTAATAATATTTTTTGTTTACTTTAAATGTAATGTGAACTAAAATGAGAAATAAAGTTGTATAAAAAGTGCCAAGTAAACAATTTTTACTAAATTAGGAAAGCTAGTTTCATATTTTGCTTAAACGTTTAATGCGGCACTGTAATCTTTTAAGACCGCACAACCCAGAATAATTTCTTGACGTTTTAAAAATTTTGAGAGCCGAATTTCTATATGGAAATCAGTTTAGTGCGATATAATAACATAATGACTGCTATTTTTTAAAATATGGTTTCCGGGAAGATTTTGTAGTAATTTTCCACAGTAATACGCGGAGTCCAAAATATTGAAAAAATCTCAATAATTTGAACGCAAAAATATCAAACACAGCAAGTTTGAACGATAAAAAATAATATTTACGCAGATTTGAAGGTAAAAGTTGGGTTAAAACCAAGAACGCCTTTTGAGGGCGTAAAAATATTTATATTTGTTCGTCTTAAAATCAAGATGTTTATTTGTATATAAAAATTATAGTTTAATGCGGCACTGTAATTTTGTTCATGACAACCGAGTTACACGCAGTTCTATCTTTTTCAAGACAATAATTCTTTTTTTGGAAAAAAAATATCGGTGTTTAAGATTTGTGCTTTATTAACTCCATTTTGCATATTATACACTATTTTTTCCGAAAGGAATCGGTAATATGTAAATTTTGAGGGGTTATATTTTCTTTATATTTTGTGTCTGTCCTGTGGAATTCTATAACGTTAACATTTTAACAATTTTGTTAGCCACAATTTTAAAAAATTTTATCCAAAATACCCTGGAAAGTTTTAATGTGAAGCCAACGTAAAAAAATTGAAAACGATAAATTCATTATTTTTTATTTTCCATTAAAAATTGAAAAGTATTGGAAATTTGATATTATTTAACAGACATTTTTTCAGTCCTCAGACTATACGTTATCATATCTTCTAACCTTAATTTGGTCGAAATAATTTATTCATTTGAAAAACACTGTATGCTACCAGTATCCTCTCTGTCAATTAAACCAAGCACTGGTTAGGAAGAACCTACTTCTGTGGTGTGATGATTTTGTCATTTTCGTCTTGTCTATGCCATGTCGACAAGCGCACGGGCCATAGGTTCACGCACCCAATACAATAATTAATTTGATTTTATCTACCATTATTAATAAGAATTTTTTACCTTAATTCAAAATTTCAATTGTTGTGATAAGGCTTTTTCGTCTTCTGGTCATGACATTTAACAAAATGATTTTGTGCGCACTGTGTCAATGAGCATGTGAATTAAAACTTGAGTGGCGAAATCTATTTTAGGACAGAATAACAGATAAATATTATTCTTAGTGATGCATATACACTTGCAAAAGAAAAAAAACGTTTGGAAAACGTGTACGCGAAAACGTTTTTCTTTTGTTAGATGTTTTTTTGAATTGCTTCGAAAATTTTAAACTTTTATCACCAAAAAATTCGTTTGTTACAAAATTTTATTTTTTTCAATAAAAAGTACATAATATCTTTTTGTATAACTTATTAATGTAATTTTGAAACAACAACACAGTCCATTTCGTTTATATCAAACACTGTTCTTTTCTGACTTTAGGTCTTTAATAAGACACATTTTACAGTTCAAATTTAATATACTACAATGTAATGTTGAACATTTTTTCGGAATCTTCCGAACATATCTGGAATATATGAACAAAAAACTACAACAAAAAAAAACTTTGGTCGAAGCAGGGATCGAACCCACGACCCTTGGCATGCAAGTCGGACGTAGCAACCACTGCTCCACGATGACCAAACTAAATGTTTGTTTCTGTTAAATAAAACTTTGTTTATGTGGTTCGTGGGCGCCGCAAGGTATGCTATTTAAATATAACTTATATGGATATTTATCTATTGATGACCATAACAGGTAGATAGCTCAGTGGTTAGTGTGTTGGGTTACAAAGTGCATGGTCCGCGGTTCGATTCTCCGTCCAGGCGAAAGGTAAAAAAAATTTTAAAAATTTATAAAATCGTATAATTTCTTCTACATTGTTTGTATTACAGAAAAAGGTGCTAAGAACAAAAAAAACTTAGTGGAAGTGAGAAAGATGTGAGGAAAATGCAGTTAGCTAAAATTTTTTTTTCAGTTAGTCCTTATGAATTTCTTTTTTAAATCCTGGAAAAGAATAAGCGTTTATCACAAAAAGTATATACTTTTCTTCCAAATACACTTCCTTACAGCAAATGAGAAACGAACTTTGTTTGTCTAAAATTTCGTTTTGGATGAAAGAATTATTTTTTTGCGTGTATATACAGACATACATCTAAAAATTAGATTCAATTTTCGTTCTATGATTAAAAATGTCATGACAATGTAAAGGGTGAGTTCTTTTGAGGTTTAGGTATTTTCATGTCATTAGTATTTGACCAGATCAGCCGTGGGATTTCAGACGCATGGTGTCCAAAGAGTAAGATTGCTCAGTATGTGCTTTGACAATTTCATGCATGATAGACTTACTAAACGACTAATCGCTTGCAAATATATTGAATTTTAACTTACCAGGTAAAATCTAGTGTTCGGTTTCGGAAAATGTTGTTTCGCGCTTTTAACGTCGCGATTTATAGGTCCTACATAGATCGACCAAAGTGAGCAAACATTAATGCCGATTGTGACCAAAGTTTCGCACTGAATCAGTTTACTTTATTTGGACATTTAAACCAACCACAACTGAATGGCGTACAGGTGCGTACAGAAGAGGATATTGCGTCTGTTTCTGAGAGTGTTTCGTTCTCGAGGACCGTGACAATGTCGATTCGTCGCCGTTCGGCTAGACAATTGGGTTTGTGGTCTATCTCGAGCCACATGGAAAGATTTTTACCAAAGAATCTGGTGTAAAACCGAAATAAACATACAGCTCAGGTGCAAAGAACTGAAAGCCGAACGATCTGCCAGCGGACGACGCCTCAGAATTTTGCAGTTGAATGGGGCCCTGAAATTGGCAGAATAATCCGCTTCTTTTATCCGACAATTTTTGTTTCATGCCCGATGAGGCTCATTTTCTGGTTTGAGATGGCCTGACGTAAATTAGAGTCAAAGAATTGCCAGCATTTTGGAAGTGAAGTTAGGGCAACCAAAGAAGTTGCCAGTTTCAATTCGGTAACTGCCCATGCAATCCGCGGAAAAAATGGCTCTTGTTTGGTGTGGTTTGTTACGCTGGTGAAAATCATGGGACAGTAATTTTTTTCAAAGATGGCTGTTGTTTTGGACCGAATACGTTTACGTCGAATGAATGGCGATCGCTTATCGTTCGATGCTAAACAAACTTTTTTGTTGGTGCCAAAAAATGGAAAAGAACTGAACTTGGTTGACATGTGGTGGTTCAACAAGAATGCCGCCGCTACAATGCACACAGCTCGGCCAGATTCTATGGCAGGTTTTGAAGGGAAAACCTTCGGAGAAACAAATTCATTCTCAAGAAATTGGACGCGGTAAGTTTGGCCCACCATTCATACGAATCATGCGATTTTGACGCCATTTAACATATTTGTTTTGTTGTTGAGGGGCTACGGTAAGTCTAAAGTCTACAGAAAAATAAGGCCAGGCTAAACTACCTTCCAGCTAGTTTTGGAAGACAACATTCCGAAGAAATGTTCGTGGCTATTCGCGGGCCCGAAATGCATCGAATAAGGTTGCCATCAAAAATTGGACTGTTTCCGGAATGGACCGCACCTAAGACCGGCCTGCTCGCTCAGCGCGCGCGTTCATACATTTAAAATGAAATTATTCTTGCCGAAAAAGTAAATGTCATGGCACCCAAATCTATAACGTTTCAAATAAAGAAACGCGATGAAAGATTTTGCAAATTTCCTATCCCGTCTGTTTTTTTTTTAAAAAAAGAATTAATCAAAGCCTCTTAAACGAAAATCACCCTTTATAAACCTTACTATGTTTTTTCAAAGCTTCTTAAGGGCTGAACTGGTACCGGCAGGCTTTAATGCACACGCTAAAAGATAACTTGAACGTGGTCGCAATGGTGTAGCATGCATACCCATTGTCGACGCGAACAGCAAAACACGTTATTTCAGTGGTTGGCCCATTATTCCACCTCAGCAATGGCTAATGCATTTCTGAGTAGTTTCAAATCTTTTTTCTTTGTGTTAGTTTGTTCTCTTTTTGTTGTCTGTTTGTTCCTTCTCCAAAGTGGTTTTCACTGCAATGTGGGGACGCCGTTCGCATTCGCTATAGAAAAGGAGGTCCTTGTCATTGGAGTCATTCAATAAATAGAATCGGGCCAGCAACTCAAGTGATAAATACTTCTTCCCCGTTTCGAGCTGAGTAGGTGGGGGAGAGAGGACCGTTCGAGGTACTGTTTTACCTGTATTGTTCTGTCCCGCCCTGAAAGAGAAGTTCAGCGACACTGTGGTAAATCGACAATGGTAGCCTAAGTGAGCCTCAAAATATACGCTAAACCGTAATGCACACCAAGTTTACTTACATCCCAAAGAAACTTTTTTTTAGTAAAGAAACAGCAGAAAATGTTTGGCTTTATTCAGGCAATTAAAGTGCTGAAAAAGGGGAAAGCAGTAAAGTTTGCTGAAATAAAACAAACAATTCCGTTCTGCCTATTTATTGTAACGTTCGCTTACACTAAACATGTTTTTAGTTATAGTTCTAAAAGCAAACTAAAAAATGTCAATTGTTAGGGGCTATTCGTAACACAATTAAAACAAATATTTTAATGAATATCTATAGTAACAGTTTGGGCTGAATTAAGTCCCGTCTTGACTCATAGACTGACGTTCGCTAGTAAAATTAAATGCATATTATTTTTTATATATAGTTACCAACCTTCAAAATGATGGTCGTTGTCAAATTTTACGTCTGTAAGAATCTAATTAGCGTCTTTTGTGAAGCATACTTTCTTTGTATTGGTGACAAATTAATGGGGAAAAAATTTTGGATAGGCGGTGAGCTCTGTGCAAAATGGTTGGCCACGTTCGAGCTCAAGCATTTGGACCCAAAACACAACAACGTGTTGATGATTCTGAGGACGGTGGTTTGGCAGGGCTTGTTAGCTATTTTCTGTAATACACCCGCCGAGTCTTTTCCGTCGATATGTGACAATAGATGTAAACATGG